>JASDQU010321537.1:0-13085 GCA_032191745.1 Picea mariana | reverse complement strand
GAGATTCAATTGATTGAAAGGAAAGTTGAAGTATGTCATGGAAGATATGCAACATAGACATCTATTTGTGAATTCCCTGCTACCACACTTGAAATACCCTTTGAGACAACATAAGTTTCAAACTCAGGCAAAGGCTCTGTAGGAAGCCTTACAACTAGAAGAGAACCAATACCAAAAGAAAGATCCAGCAATAGAGGAGCTGATGGAGGATCTGAATAATTTGACATTTCAACTGAACCAAAACAAGGGTAAGGACAAAAGAGAATTTGTTTGGTGTACCACATGTAGGATAGAAGGACACCACAAGAATGAGTACCCAACATTCGCACAATACATGGCAACATAACTGCCAAACCCTTTGCCAACATGAGGACCATGGTGTGATATCTGTAAGACACAGGGGCATGATCCATATCATTGTCCAATGATGGAGAAATACCAGACAATGCCTAAGAGTTCAGATTGCAACTTTTGCAAGTCAATGGGCCATGATGAAAAAGATTGCAAGACAATGGAGCTGATGAGGGAAAGACCATCAGACACCTATAAGGTACAGGAAGAAATGACGACAGGGAAATTTGCACCACATTTTAACCAATTACTAACCACAGTACAATACTGTGCAACCACAGTAAAATACCACGCAACCATAGTATAATCCCATGCAGTATAATCGGGTGCCTCAATACAATGCACAGCGAGGAGATTGAGATGGCTACAGAGGTGGAGGATGAGGTAGACGAGGCTTTGGAAGAGGCATAGGACCGATGGTATGCCATAATTTTCAATAGCCAGGACACTATGCGAGAGAATGTCCACTCCCACCTGTGACATGTATTTATTTCCGCACATTAGATCATGACACAAAGGACTATCCAACACTATTGGGGAAGATCCACGAAAAAGAGGAATTAGAACAATCAAAATGTTCAATGGATTTCTACAGAAGCAAGGGATGATGGAAGAAATATCAACATAGTTACGCGTGAAGGAGATAAAACATGAGATGACGCAGTAAGACAAGATCCAGCACAACACCAATGGGTGAAGAAGAACGCCAAACCACAGAAGCAATTTGATGCACATAATGAAAAGGAGCTATTCAAGCAAGCTAGACAAGAATTCTTGAAGCCATACATCGCATCTACATCAATTGTGCATCATACTCGGGACATACCAATGTATGAGATTATTTCATCACTGGATCACACTAATGAAGCACAACCCCTAGGACAAGTAAGTACCATAAATGCCTTTCTACAATCATGTGTTAAAATACTAAATGATCCATCATTGTTGAAGTATTACAAAATATGTTAGAAATATGTAACACGGACGTAGAGGGAAAGTTAGAGCCGAAAAAAATTAATCACTTGCATACAAGGAGGAGGACAAGTAGAGAGTTCAGAATGAATGCCAACATTGGAGATTTCAACATGGGGGATATTATATTGGATTTAGGCTCCATAGTAAATGTGTTACCCAAGAAGACATGGCAATGTATGGGAGAGCCCACATTAGGATATTCACCTGTCCAACTAAAACTATCAAATCATCACAATTTTTTGCTAATTGGAAGGCTAAAGGGTGTGATAGTAGATCTGGATGGAGTGTGCACTAAAGCCAATTTTGAAGTGATAGAAATAGTGGATGGAACAACACCTTATCCAACATCGATTGGCTTGGATTGGTCGTTTGACAACCAGACCATAATTGATTTGAATACAAGGAATATGACATTCGAGTCAAGATAATACAGAGTTGTTGCACCATTAGACCCATCAGAAGGAGAAAGGTTTGTAGAATTCACTTTCTTAGACCTGGAGGAAATAAACTAATTATACAAAACCACCGCGCGAGAAGAATATTATGTAAATCCAACTCCATATGGATTACTCAACTGGAGAAGCATCACATCATGCGCTTCAAACTCATATACAAAGTTGGAGAATTGGCAACATAGATTACATGAAGTATCCACAAGAAGGTGCACAAGAATAGACCACGCAGTAAGATAGGTAGGTACAGAGATAAGATAACATCTCAATTTTCATGGGGTGAATGACTTAGAATAATTCCTAACAAGATACGAAGATGAAGTGTTAGAAAATCATAGGCTCTTAGCTATGGACATATCACTCAAGGAAACACCTGCAATATGGTGGGGTGTGCACAAAGAGACAGTCAAGGACTGGTACCAATGTAAGCGGTCACTGCGCATTAGATTTGGTGCAAAAAAGGGAAGCAATGAACTGTAGAGATATGATGGACAATGGACACTAGAAGAAAACTTGGAGAAGTGCAAAACACTATGGATAATGACACCACCAGAAGAATGTCCTCATCACTTCATTCACACATTGGAAGGAATTCCAGCAAACTGGTATGTAGACCAGGAACTACGCAGAAGCACTGTAGAGTGGACAACATTACAACGGAATTTTATAATCATTTTCTCATTTCAACATGAGAACCCCAACATGGATTCAACACTCAAACAAATCATAGGGGTGATATTTATTAAGGAATCATAGGTTGAATTTATAACAGAGTGTCAACAACAAAATAGACAGACAGTGAAAGAACTGTTGTCATGATATCATGTGCAGGAAGAACCACCAAATGAAGATGACCCACGTGGCATTCAAAGTACAGAAAATGAAGGAGAAAGAGAGATGGAAGGTCCATCTCTCGAATTAGAAGTATTTTTTGTGCCCATCAAGGTGAATAAAGTAAATATTGGGAAAAATGACAATCCCAAAATGGCCAGCATTGGAGACTACTGGGATGAACAAACAATAGAAAGAATAATAGAGTTGGTGCGCGAGTATAGTAACCTATTCCCAACAACCTTTACAGAGATGAAAGGCATAGAAGGAGAGCTAGGAGAGATGAATATACCTCTCAAACCCAAGGCTAGATAAATTAGACAACGACCATAGAGAATGAACCCAATATATAAGTAGAAAGTAAGAGCAAAAATTGATAGAACGTTGGAATCTAGAATCATAGAACCCGTAGAATAATCAGAATGGATAAGTCCTATGGTCGTCTAGGAGAAGAAGCAAGGAAGAATAAGGATATGTGTCGATCTAAGAAAGTTGAATGATGCCTTCCTACATGACCCTTTTCCAACCCCTTTCACAGATGAGGTATTAGCGAATGTGGGAGGCCATGAAGCATACTCATTCATAGATGGATTATCATACTATGATTAGATCAAGATAGCTCCAGAAGACAGGTACAATACCAGTTTTTCCACAGAATGAGGATCCTACAAGTACACAGTCATGCCTTTTGGGAATGAATAACGCACTAGCAATATTCTCAAGGGTAGTCATAGCTCCCTTCAAATAATTCATCCATCAGTTTTTAGAAGTATATCTGGATGATTGGACAATATATAGTCTATTAAAAGATCTTGTAGAGGTGTTAAGGTTGATGTTGGAAAGATGCATGCAATGTCAGATATCATCAAATATAAAGAAGTGCACTTTTGGGAAACCTTTTGGAATACTATTGGGACATAGAGTATGTAAACAAGGGCTATTGGTGGATCCTGCAAAGATTGCAGTCATTGTTAACTTACCACCGCCCAAATATGTATGCCAGTTGAGAGAAACACTGGGGCACACATGATATTATGAGAAATTCATAAAAGGGTATGCGTAGATCACTACGATGATGGAGAAAATGTTGAAGAAGGATAGTAAATTCCATTGGAATGAGGACTATCAACGAGGTTTGGAAACTCTAAAAGAAAAAATGGTCACAACACCTATACTAGTATTCCCAGACTGGGAAAAGACATTTCATGTGCATGTAGATGCATCATCCATAACACTTGGAGCTATTTTGGCGTAGCCAGGAGCAGGATAGTTAGACCATCCTATAGCATTTGAAAGTATAAAACTGTCAGATTCAGAGCAGAACAATAATACTACATAGAGAGAAGGCCTAACAATGGTATATGCACTGCAAAAATTCAAACACTATCTACTTGGGAAACACTTTCAAATGTTCACAGATCATTTTTCCCTCAAGTACCTAGTCAATAAGCTAGTGTTGGGGGGGAGAATATGCAGATGGTTACTGTTGTTTCAGGAATTTGACTTTGAAGTGATATTCAAACTAGGGAAGTTGAATGCAGGACCTAATCACTCGTCAAGGACCACCAATGGAGAGGAACCTACAAATTTAGAGGACAACTTCCCTGATGCGTAGTTAATTTCAATCCAAGTAGCTGATGAATATTTTTCTAAGATCATTGAATACTTGAGTACAGGGACTTAACCACAAGATTTTAACACTGCACAAAAGAAAAATCTGGTATTCAGAGATGCAAACTATCAATTGATTGCAGGACACTTATACAAGATGGGCACATACAACATTTTGAGAAGATGTGTACTAGAACATGAGAGACCTAGGATTTTAACAGAGGCTCATGAGGGAATAGTCGGAGGACATTATGCAGGAAAAGATACCACACAAAAGGTATTGCGTGCAGACTATGGTGGCCGACCATTCACAGAGATGTAAATGACTACTGCCAGAGATGTGATGTATGTCGGAGGGATGGAAAACCTAATAGACAGGATGTGATTTCCCTAAGACCACAAGTAACCTTGAAAGTGTTCGAAAAATGGGAGATAGACTTTGTGGTACCAATTAACCCATTAATAAAGAGGTCAGGAGAAAGGTATATCATTTCTGCGACAGAATAATTAACAAGATGGGAAGAAACAACACAAGTAAAAGATTGTAGCGCAGAGACAACAACACACTTCCTGTGTGAACAATTGATCACTAGATTTGGATGCCCAAGGATTTTGATGAGTGACCATGGAAATCACTTCATCAATAGTACTATCAAGGCTATGACTGAGGAGTTTGAATTCTATCATCAAAAGAGTACACCATATCACCCTCAAGCAAATGGAACAGTGGAAGCCTTTAATAGGATCCTAGAGAATGCTTTGAGAAAGATATGCAATGTCAGCATAGATGATTGGGATTTGAATATACCAACAGTATTATGGGCATAGAGGTCTACATGCAAAAAGTTGACAGGATAGACACCATTCAGGTTGGTGTATAGACAAGAAGAAATGGTGCCATTATAATTTTTGGTACCTAGTCTACATGTAGCAACAATCACCAACATGAAAGAATGAGGCGTAGTACAAGAAGGGATAAGTCAGTTGATAGAGATGGAAGAAGATATGATTCTAGAAGGATTTCACCAAGAAGTACAGAAAGCAAGAGACAAAGCTTGGCATGACAAACATATTAAAAGGAAGAGTTTCAAGGAGGGAGACCTAGTCTTGGTGTATGACAGTAAATGTCTTCAGCATCTAGGAAAATTCAGAATGCATTGGTTGGGACCATATGAAGTGAAGACTATCACAGAGGGGGGAGCTATACAGTTGAAAGTTTTAGGAGGTATATAACTTAGAGGAATGATCAATGGGATTCAACTGAAACTGTATAGGGATAGTCAACCTCCTAGTACTTATAAAGTTACCAGGTAGTAAGAAGATATGTATATAGTGTATTATAGTAGAGGGAAAAAAATAAGAAAAACAAATAAAAAGAAGAAAAAGAAGGAAGTCCATAAAAAGTAAAAAGGGGATAAAAATAAAAACAGATCGGTGCGCACAGAGGGCCTTGACAGAATAGAACTGGTAGAACAGAACAATGGACTGCAAGAAAACTAGAGCTTGAAAACACCGCGTGCAGAAGAGCAGTTAACAGGTAGAAATGTACAATGCGCAAGAAATACAACGAAAAGTGAAAAAGTGACAATTGTGAGTGCGACACATTTGTCACTTCTTCGTCCCACTATAAATTTGAAAAAAGGGGGGAAATCAACACATTGTGTTATTTTCTAAGGAGAAGAACACAGAGCCGAGTGGAAGAGTGATAAAGTGTGAATTTGTGCTAGCCTTTGTCGATTTGGGAGCCTGTATCTCATATTTCATTGCCATGTCACCACCGAGGGTTGGAGCGCCAAGCAGAACTAGATGAAACACATGGAGTAGCACTCGGGTGCCACAAACCAGAACAAACGAGATGCCCACAGTGGTGGATGTGGATGAAATCCACACATCAGAGTACGAGCAGACCACATTGCATGTGGAAGAGGAGAAGGAACCCGCACAGGAGCCCGAGCAACCGAAAGAGGATGTCAAATGAATGGAATTTGACACGTCCAGGGAAAGGGCCACAACAAGAAGAACCAACCATCGGTTCCATGCAGCAGGGCCTAGATCTAGAACCAGTGCATGAAACGGAGAAAGAGGTTGTACCAGAAGGTGGGGTATCATCCCCACAAGGGAAAAATAAGGTGAGAGAAGAAAGCAGTGTGCAGAGATTACAATTCACACAGGTAGAATTAAGTATAGTGATGTCAAAAATTCCCAAGGGAGTGAAGACCGAATATAACATGGTAAAAGGAGTCCATATCCTTAAAAACTCCAACCATGATGTCTCTAACGCCATAAAATTCCCAGATTTGGCAACACAAAGCTATCTGGAGAGAAGAGGAGAAGGCCCATAAGGCACGCCACTATTGGAGCCTGTGTAGTGGATCCTAGGACTGTACAACACCGACATCATGAACTTATTAGACATACCGCACTTCGGGCGTGAGAAATACATAAAAATAAGTGTCAAACAGTTGTTAGCAAGGGTGCATAGAGGCATTTTGTGGATGGATAGGCTAGTGCCTATCAATTTCGACCTCATCGCAATGATTACAGGGCTACCCACAGATGGGGAGAAGCCGAAACAATACCTAGAAGAAAAAACGAAGGAGAAATCCATCCCAGATGAGATCAAAGCAAGGTATGGCACAGAAAGGGGTAACAAAGGTATCAGGATCAACGACATTAATTATCTTGTGACATGATTTGAAACAAGATTGCTTGGTTGCAAATTAATGCGCAAGTGCCGAAAAGAAGAAGTGCCTACAGGAGTAGTAGCAGTTGTGGCGCGGTGCACAAAGGGGAGCTCGATGAGCTAGGCCCATTATCTATTGAACTCATTCCTTGAAGACTGCAAGGACACGCAAGATTGGGGCTTTGAGTTCCACTATTTGTGGTTACTCACCCTCATTGCACTTATGGGGTGGCAGGAACCCATGTACACTTTGTTCCTTTGAAGGACAGGAAAATGTGGCGCAGCGTGCTACACGTCACTGCAAAGCACAGCAGATCCAAAGACAAATAAATCCAACAACAACATGTTTTCTCTGTACCTAACAGAGATCCATAGCAACTTGGTGGATACATGGAGGATATCCCCAGAAACTATCTAGGAGTTTGGACAAATAGCAAATTTCCAAGCATCATGCCACAGCATGTGGCTGCAGGCAAAGAAGGATCCAACCAAGGAGTGGTTACAACTGAAGTACTACATGATGATGCATGACATTCACATGGAGGTCCAAAAGTGGCCTGAGGAGTGGAAAGTGCCAGAGATTCCAAGATCAATGCCAACCATACAAATCTATACGCAGGGTAGCACAGTTTTCGCGCAACAAATAGGCAAGAATGGCTCTAGCCATAAAAAGAAGACAAAAATAGGTACAGTGGGGGAAAACAACCCAATTTGAAAGAAAAGGACACAAAATAAGTCACAACGTGGTCCTACACAGGGTCCACTGGGTACAAAGCAACCACCAAGAGGACCTTTATGATAGGTGAGCGCAGAAGAAGTGAAAACGGAGACATAAGAAGTCTCAATGGAATAAGGAGAAGGGGAGGATACAAGCATGGATAAACAGATTCCAGAGGTATCTGAGCCATCAGATGCTCAAAGAAAAAGGCCAAGGGAGCAGTCAAGTGGCACCAAGAAGAAGGCAAAGGCCCACAGAAAACCAATGGAAACATCATTGATAGTAGATGATGTGGAGTTGATAGCAACGACAGTGGAAGATAGACTGTCAAAGGTATGGAAAAATGTGGAGAATCACCAAGATTCAATTCTGGAGTAAGTAGAAGAGGTAAAAAATGTGCTGGAGCAGTTGAGGATCAGGGCAGAGCAGAAACAGAAGGAGAAACCAGTGCCCACTAGAGAAGAAGCACCTACTGGAGAGATAGTGCACATCACAACGCAGTGAAGTGTTAATTTAATCATAACACCGAAGATGTTGTTCATCGATGAGGAGACATCACAAAGGCCCCTGAAATACATTGAGAGGTTGGACTTGCACTACCCAAGATTCCAACTAAAGCGTTGTATAAATTACAAGTGAGTGTTGCACAGAAGATTCAGTTCAGAGCAATCAGAGCAAGGTCGAATGCGACGAACTTACAATTGGCAGAGGAAGACAACACCTTGCTGAAGGAGGCACTTAGCCAAGAAGGGAAGGAGAGAAAGCTAGCACAGAACAAAGTGGAGGAGATGGAGAAATAAATAAGTGGAGTATTTCAAGCAATCCCCGACAGTGCAAAATCAGAAAAAAGCATCTTTTGAAGAGAAGATGAGGAAAATAGCATAGGCCCTGGTGCAATATAAAGAGAATATCAAGGAACTGGAGGGGCATGTAGTACCTACTACCCCTCCAACAGTCCGAGTGCAAAGAGAGAAAGATGCGACAAAAGATGCAGAAAAAATTGCACATAACATACATAGAATGGAAGAACTGTTGGAAAAGAGTGGCCAGCTATGGACACAACTATTAGAGGATGGGAGCCTACAAGAGCTGCAAGGAAAGGAAGATAAATTGCATGCAGCAATGGAATATTTCAAGTAGCGATAGAGGACAATGTCACTAATGGAGAAGATCAAGACTGTTGTAGAAATGAAGAACCTTCAAGCATAAGAAAAAGTGGCGCAGGAACAGAAGATCTCATGGTAGGCTCAGTTGGAGCCCCTACAAGAAAAAGTAGAACAATTGGTCATGGAAATCAATGCAATGAAAGTGCGCCTCGAACAGATAGGCTTGGAGGGGGGTGAGATCTTATGACCACCAGTCACCATGCAGGTGGTCAAGGCCATGTCAGCAAGGAGCAACCAAGCTTAGGAGTAGTGTCAATGGATAACAGATATGTACGAAGCACTAGCACAAGCAGTGACAGATTATGGAGTTAGGAAGTGACTTGGGACGAATCACGATGTCAGTTTTGGGGGCCTTTTGGGCACAGACCCAATTTTGAGGAAAAGCACGACGTGGGAGAAATACAACTGGCAGGAAAAACAACACATGAAAGACAAACACGCATGCAAAAGAGGAAATCATGTGGGGCATGCATGCAAGAATACCTATCCATGATAGGGTTAGGGTTTTGGCAAGAAGATGTAATCGATTGTAAGAAAAAAACATGTATAAGTAGGTACCTAGGAGGTTTAGGTCGTTGGTTGTTCGTATTGTTCGAACGAGGTTGTTGTTCCTTTCGGGCTGGTCATTGTTAAAATGTTGTTCAAAGACAGAATGACTGTAAATCTGATCTATTTTGTAAGTTGTTGAGCCGAGGAGAGGAAATAAGGTAAATCTTGAGGGTTAGATCATAGGCTGAGGGGATTGGTGTGATCTAGATCATCTAGTTCGCCTCATTGTAGATCTTGACCTATTTGATGGAGAGTTGTAATGTGTGTGGCACTGTAGTTTTGGAAACACTGTAATAAAATAACAGAGCATCCAAATATTTTTGGACGTAGCCGAGGAGGGGTGAACCACAATAGATCATGTGTTATGTGATTGAATGGTGTGTATTTCCTTTACTGTCAATGATTAGATGTTAGATAAATGCATGAATGACTAATTAGATCTGTTATTTTACATGCATGAATTAGAATGACAAGGTATTCGATATAAGTTGAATGTTAAGGTAACAAATGAAGATCACAAAGTTTAATCCCAGATCCCCACTCATTCCCAAGTTGTAAGCACTTGAATGTTGCAACCACCAATAGAACTATCTCGGATGAGACTACGCAGTGCACTCTATGTATTTCGTTTCCTTCTGGTTTACGAGAGGGGCCGATGGTTTTAAAGGGTTTTGTTGGAAACCATGGTAGACCTAAACCTGGGTTAGCCCAAGAAAGGTAGCAAGAGAGGAGTAAACCAACAAAATTCCACTAAATCCTATCCAATTCAAATGAAGAGATTTCAGACCCAAGCAGATATGAATGTTTTACCCCTTGGATCTTATGACGTGTTATTGGGAACGGATTGGTTAGCCACCCATAAAGCCAAATTGAATTTTTATGAGAAAACTCTAGAATGCGAAGATGATGAAAGAAATACGAGAATGTTGCAAGGCATTTGAAAGCTAGTCTTCGTGAGACAAATATCAACGTTATATCTCAAGAAGTTTAGCAGAAGAGGGTGTCCTCTGCATGCTATGCAATACTAAGTCCAACAGAAAGTAGTGAGATGAAGATTGAGGATTATCCAGTGTTATGGGAGTTCATGGATGTGATTCCTAAGGAGGTGCCTGGATTACCTCCGAAAAGAGACCTCAACTTTTCAATCAATCTCGTGCTAGGAGCAATGCTAGCATCGAGAGTTCCTTATAAGATGAGTACACCCGCGTTGATGGAACTGCAGATGCAATTGAAATAAATGATGGAAAAAGGTTACATGAGGCCGAGTGTGTCTCCATGGGGAGCACCAACTCTATTTGTAAAGAATGAGGATGGTACCTATTATCCCCATTTTGGGGGATAACTAAGGAGATGATGTCTTGAGGCCCTCAAGTTGCAGACATGGAGTGCAGAGAGACCACATGACTAGCAATTTCCACTCAGACATATGAAATCTCTCTCTATCACCACTTTCTGATCCATTATCAGCGCATCCACCACACCAAGCAGCTTCTGGAAGAAATATGGGTCTTGCTCCATGTGGTACAAGTCAGGTATTGTGGCAGGTAATCACCCTAATATTTGAGGCATTTAAACATGTTGTATTTAAGTTGTTTTTGATTATATAATGCCTTCTTGGACATTATCCTTTTGACCATGTTTCACCTTGGTGAGTGCCATAGATTTCCTAGTAAGTGGAAAACCTTTGGGGAAGGTTTGTGACTGGGGGTCCCTTAAGGGGTTGTTGTACCATTCCCGACCATACTTACCACTTTCCACTCATTACATTCCCATCATATTTCGCTCTTCTAGGTCCATTGAATTTAGTGACCCAAGAAAGACATGTACCTCATTTCATGGGAAGAAGGGGTTGAAGGCCCAGAGGGATTGATGTTGGCTAAAGAGATAAAAGCCTAAATATAGACCTTCCATATGCTTCTCCCACAGATCCCTGAGAAATCAATGTATTAATGTATTAAACCAACATAGATCCATCTTAACCCCAGATTTATCAAACGTCGAGAGGGATCAAATCTCTAGCAAACCTCTTTTACACTATAAAACTTGACGAAAGGTTAAAGGTTTGCACCTCCAAAAATTAAATCCCTCTAAATCCTTATATATCCAAAGTTAAATGGATCTAAACTGGTTTCACCCAAAAAAAAATACTCCAAAATATTTGGAAATCAAATTCACTTGAGTTAACTTTGAATGGAAATGAAATTGACTTGATTACAATATATCATTTAAAAAAAAAAATAATAACGAATTGACTTGAATTTCATTACAATATATCATTTGACTTGAATTGAAATGAATTACAATATATCATTTGGAAAGCAACAATAATAATGAATTGAAATGAATTATAATATATCATTTGGAAAGAAACAATAACAAAGCTATGAATATAAAATGGAAAAGCAAAAATAATAAAGCTATAACAAAGCTATGAACATGAGATAAATTACAATATATCATGTAATATAATAAAGCGAAAGATGGACTGTTGTGGTGGTCGGTGGTATATAAGTTGTCATGAGAGCAATTTAGATTGAAGAATGTTGTGGTTAGTGGTATAAGGTTGTCAAATATGAAAGTAATTTAGATTTAACGATATATAGATTACTAGGTCGTGAGGTATGAAAACAATTTAGATTTAACTATTTATAGATCACTAGGTCGTTAGGTATCAATAACATTCAATACTGTGTAGTAAGTGGATATTAACAGAGTAGGTTAATTCGAGAGTAAACATATATGTTTTTCAGTAAAAAAAATGGGCATGAATTCGATTAGATTTTCAGGAGTAGTCTGATTTTCGCATGGATCAAAGTTCTATGCATTTTAGAACCTTATCCCAAGGGTTTTGTCCCATTTTAAACCAACCCATATGTTCATAAAATCGATCAAAATTATGGATTGGACGGAAATTTAAAATGGGACCGCCAGAAGACCTATCGGAACCACAACTATTAACGATATTGACAGGTTAGTTGGTACAAAATAAACTTATGAATATTTTATTCACTGTCACATGTTTTCAAATGAAAAAATGTTCACATAATGTCAAAATCTGCCACACACAAAACCTTTCAAATAAATAGACGTTGGCTAGCTATTCTACGAAATGGTTTTTTTCACTGGAATCCGACGATATAAATTTACACGAATCACTATTTTTTGTTGTTCATAATCCATTTCTGAATGCAAAAATGGATTCAACATGTTGAAAAACTCCAAAGACACTCAGATTCTACATAAATAATCACTTAAATCTACGAATCCAACAATTTCTCAATGGATTTCAGACAAATATCCCCATACAAATATCCCCAGAAAAAATCTTGACAAATAAATATAAGTCCCGACCATTTTCATTATTTCAAATTGAAAATTGGCATTAACTTTGTATAGGCTTTGTATAAATCTGCATTGGCCTGCTCTTAGGTCTGTGTAAGATGGGAGTTTAGAAAGCTTAGGCATTCATAGCCACCATCTTGGAGTTTTAGTTGAATTCTATTGTGTGCGATTTACGGTTACCTCTCTCACAGGATTTTGTATTGTGTTAGTGTTGCTTGAGGATTGCAAGTATCGCTAGCTTGTAGAGGGAGGGTGTTGTTGACGAAATCATGGTTGCTTCTCGTTGGTTCTATGTAATTATGGCGGTGTTTATTGACAAGATGATAATATCAAAGGGAAAAATTTTAATGGATTACCAGAATAAAAATTTTTGGTGTCAAATCTACTGATAAACATGATAAACATGG
>JASDQU010321532.1:7203-19305 GCA_032191745.1 Picea mariana | reverse complement strand
TATCCTTGTCTTCCAAATTGTAAAGGATGATCGTGAAGAACCCCTTGGAGCTGAGTTGAACTTCGTAATCTCCTTTGGGGTTCCACTAGTCCTTGATCCATCTCAAGAGATCTCGTTATGAAGGCCAGAGACTCAGGAACTTGCCTATGAGGGCGTGCTCCCGCATGAACTGAGTGTGTTCCCCAACCCTGGTTGAGCTTATGAGATATCTTGGAGGCTTATCATATTGGGGAATGCATTTTCCTGGTTCCCATCCTCGAGATGCCTTTGGATGAGACGTTCTTGGCTCCACATCCATTGCTTTGTTGAATCCCTACTCTTTGGCCACGGCTCAAAAGAAAGCCTCTTGGAATGCATTCCAGCTCAGTCATTTGTTGCTACATTCATGTACGAGGGGGGTTTCCCCCCCCCCTGGACTCATTCTGAACTGTCAACTGCGATGTATCTATTCAAACCGGCGTGTCTCGTGTCGTCGTTTCGACGGATCATACAAAGTTTCGCTAGGGTTTCAGAGTCTCCGCCATCTTAGCTTCACATTGTTGTAAAACATGTAACTTATCCCTATTAAAGTTGATTGCAATAAATTTTCAATAAAAAAATATATTTTATAAAATCAACCATTTATATATCTTTGCAAATAAAACTATGCACAAAATGTTGAACTCAGGAATAAAAAGACATTGGGAAAAAACAAAGAATGGATCGATTTCGGCATGCACCACTTACATCAAAGAAGATCGGTGCTTCAACGCGGAGTGGAAGGGATAAAAAGACATTGAAAAAAAACAAAAGAATGGATATCAGTACTTCAACGCGGAGTGGAAGGGATAAAAAGACATTAAAAAAACAAAAGAATGGATCGATTTCTACATGCAGTACGGGTCACATTGAAGATCGGTATCTTTGCATTACTGGATATAGTTTGTAAGGGATAAAAAGACATTGAAAAAAACAAAAGAATGGATCGATTTCTATATGCAGTACAGGTCACGTTGAAGATCGGTATTTTTGCATGAGTGGATATCGATATAGTTTGAATGGGTTTAATAGTTAAAAATAAATAAAATAAAATAAAAATAAAATAGAAATATATATAAATTTATTTCTTGTTAATTTACAAAAAATTAATTAATAAAAAATATTTTAAAACTTTCCTTTAATATTAGATAATTTTGATATAAAATAATAATTAAAATAAATATACATATCTATAATTTGATCTTAAATAATATTTAAATATAAAAATACATAGATGATTTCAACCTAAATAATATTTAAAAATATATATATACGTGAATAAATTTAATATTTAAAAAATTTAATTCATAAAAAAATACTTGAAAATTTTACGCCAATATCAAAATATTAAAAGATAATTTCAATACTAAAAAGAAAAATTTCAATACAAAATAAGATTTTTTTTAAATGTACACATCAATATCATTTCAACCTAAATTATATTTAAAAATATATATACAACAATGAGTTCAACAGTTCTGTGAACGACTCTTTGCAGATTTTCCTTTTCTGAAGGACCCAGGTT
This sequence comes from Picea mariana, assembly GCA_032191745.1. Classification (NCBI taxonomy): domain Eukaryota; kingdom Viridiplantae; phylum Streptophyta; class Pinopsida; order Pinales; family Pinaceae; genus Picea; species Picea mariana. The sequence goes on along the minus strand of JASDQU010321532.1, from coordinate 17,762 downwards.
TGGTAGGGCGGATTTTATACTTATGATATCATTATACCTTTGTTTTTAAGTGACATATCATGCTACTATAATGGCTACTTGATTCATGCAACAACAAGCTAGGGTTCAGACAGTAGCGGCCACAACAGATTATGACATGAGCACCAGAGGAGGGGGTAAGGGCACCCCCTCATACAAGCAAGTAGTAGTGGATAGAGGGAAGGGGCCAAGGGGCATATTTTTCAAAGCACCAATGACAGGCACCTCGGGATCAGACCCAGGGAAAGGTCCGGAAATGAACCAGGGCACAAACGAGAGCATGGAGGAGGAAGCCAAAGAAACCCAAAGTGAAATGCCAGACACATAGAAGACCAACCCGACGGAAGGGTTCAACCCATGCAAACCCAAAACAACAATGATACCAAAGGTGGTACTGGTAGATCCACAGACGCAACTTTACAGGGATCAAATCAAAGCGCATGCGCTAATCTGCAAGTTTATGGGCCTATGGCCAATAGAGAGAACGTTGCGCAAATGGATTAAATACCACTGGAAGACGAATGGGGACGTGGAACTTCATCTGGTCTCGAAAGGCTTCTTCACAGTCGTTTTCATAAACTTGGAGGATAGGGATATAATCTTTGAAGGAGGGCCATACTTCCACGCATCAGCAGGACTCTACATGCAACCATGGAAGGAAATTTTTTCCCTCGAAAAAGAAACCTTCAAAAAGGTATTGTTCTAGCTGAGACTCTACTCCTTACCCTTAGACTATTGGTTACCCTCAACTTTCGAAGATATAGGAAACAAACTGGGGAGATACATAAAGACATCAGAAGCCACCCTGAGAGGGAGATATACATCTTACGCAAGAATATGTATAGAGATGGATGTGTCAGGAGCACTTCCAGAAGCCATAAGCCTCGAATTCAAAGACGAGGAATGGATCCAAAACATCAATTATGAACAGATCCCTTTCAGATGCAGAAGATGTCACAAACATGGTCACATGATCAGGGAATTCCCTCTTAATAAAAAGAAAGAAACAGAAAACCCCAAACAACAACTGGATGAGGAAGGTTTTGTAAAACCAAACCCTAGGAGTAGAGCAAACAAGAAGCAGGGAAAATCCCCAGCAGGGATCAACCAGGAGGCCCAGAACAAAACAGAAGGACAGGACGGATCTACCAAAGAAGCGAAAGGTGATCAAGATAAGGCAACAGTTCAAGAATTCAAAGAATAAAAGATAAACGAGCCCAACGATCGAACAAGTAATCAGAAGGGACAAGGCAGTTGTGTAACCCCAAGGGAGAGAGAAATCAGAGACGACAACACCCCCATGCAAGAGGCCGATGGAGATGCGGAAATGACCCCAAGCGAAGTAGGCACAGAAGATTCTGATCTCGGAGACCTTGTGGAAAGGGAAGGGATAGATCTCACAAATATATTGGAACAATGGAAAAAATAGGGTGTAGAGAATGTACCAACAGAGCAACTAGACCGCATCCAGTACCTGTTCCTACAAAGGGAGGAAGCCAAATCTCATGGCCAAAAGCGTACTTATGGGGACATTGGACACCTAAGAGTTAAAGCAGGTGAGGGGAAACCACAACTATCACCCAAGCAGACGCAAAGGAAAAAAGGAAAAAAATCAAATAGTGTAGCCCTGCATGAGCTTGGAGCGCTACTGATAAACTCGAGTAAGATCAAGAAACTCTTCCCTAACTCCCCCACACATGTTTAAAATGAAGGTCATAACCTGGAATATAAGAGGCCTAAACAGCCCAAGAAAACAACGAATCCTTAGGAATAGACTAAAGCAGGAACAATCGGATCTTTGTTTTATTCAAGAAACAAAGTGTAATACAGATAGAATGGAAACCATCAGTCAACAACACTGGCACAAGTACAAAATGATGGCCACTGGAGGCCAACAAATGGCAGGGGGAATCCTGACACTGTGGAACCCTCAAGTACTCAGCCTAATAGCAGCTGAAGCAACCAGGCACACTCTTACGGTGCGCATGCAAATCATTGGGAACTCAAAGAAGCTAATATGCATTAATGTGTATGGACCCCAGGTGTCAGAGGAAAGGAAAGGAATGATCAGAGACCTAGAAGATCTTAAAACCAAAACAAACAACCTCCAATGAATCCTAGCAGGGGACTTCAACATCATCATGTCACTTGTGAATAAAAGAGGAGGGATAAGAAGATTGGATAGAGATGCGAAGGATTTCTCAAACTTCATTGACACAACAGAGATGGTAGATCTGCAAACTAATAACAACCCGTTCACCTGGAACAATAAAAGGATGAATCAACATCAGGTAGAAACAAGACTTGACATATTCTTGGTGTCAGAGTCAATCATAATGCAAGGGATGACCTTATACTACAATATCCTAACCTGGGAGGGATCAAATCACTGGTCGGTATAACTGGAAGCAGGATTCCATACCACACCAAAAAACAGGCCTTTCAGATTTGAGAAATTCTGGCTAGAACACCCGACCTTCCAAGAAAGAATAAAACAATGATGGAGGGAGGAGCAACCAGAGCAAGGGACAAGGATGTTCAAACTCCATAAAAAACTCAAACAAATCAAACATAGGCTCAAGGAGTGGAACAAGGACACCTTCGGGAACATAAACCAAGAAAAGAACAATATAGAAGGAAAAATGAAAATACTCCAGGAAACTTGCATCTTGGAGGGCTACACGGAGGAACGAAAAAAGGAAGAACTCCAGTTGACCCAAGAGTGGGAGAAACAATGCCAACAAGAAGAAACCCTCTGGCGAAAAAAGTCTTGGATCAGATGGCTACAAGAAGGGGAATAGAACATCAAGTTTTTTCACAGAACAACGATGGCCATAAGAGCCCACAACAAAATCCTGAAGATCAGGGATCGGGATGGAATAGAGAGAGAGTCACATAAAGACATAGAAACAGCTCTGGTAAACCACTTCCATGGGATAGCCTAGGAATCCAACCAAGACAGAACGATGACCATACAAAAGATAATATAGCATATCTCGTGACTGGTCACCGAGGAACAAAATAACAATTTGAAAAAACCCATAGCGGAGGAGGAAATCGACCAAGCACTCCAGGAAATACCCAATGGGAAAGCCCCGGGCCCGGATGGTTTCACGGTGGAGTTCTTCAAAGCCTGTTGGGAAGTGGTCAAACATGATGTGTATAGAGTAGTGGAAGAATCTAGAAGGTCAGACTCTATTCTCAAAGCACTAAATGCCACAATGATCACACTCATCCCAAAAGAAAATAAAGCCAAAACCCCAGAAAGATACCGACCGATAGCACTATGCAATGTGGTGTACAAGTTAATCTCCAAAGTTATAGAAAATAGACTGAAACCCCTCCTACCCACACTGATTTCACAAGAACAGGTTGGTTTCGTGGAAGGAAGACAAATAATGAACAATATCATCCATGCCCATGAACTCATCCACACCCTGAAGCTTCAAAAACAAGGTGGAATGATAAAAAATTGGACCTAGTTAAAGCCTACGAAAAAATTAGCTGGCAGTATATGGTCAAGACCCTGGAAGCCTTCGGGCTCACCCATCACTGGATCAACTGGATAGTCATCCTAGTTTCAACTACAAGCTACTCGCTCATGGTCAATCGAGCCCCTGCCAAATCATTCTGGCCCACTAGAGGCATTAGACAAGGAGACCCATTGTCCCCCTTCCTTTTCATTCTAATGATGGAGGTATCAGCTGAAGCATAAAGAGCGCAACCGCAATAGGGGAAATAACTGGGATCAAACCCTTTGCGACCTGTCCAACCTCCACACACCAAAAAATTGTGGACGACACCACACTTCATGGCATACCCATGATCAAGGAAGCGAAAGCCTACAAACGAATCCTAGATGAGTTTGGGGAAGCTTCGAGAGCTGAGATAAACCAGTCAAAATCTATGATCTTTTTCTTTAATACCAACCCTGCAATCCAAAGAAATCTGGCCAACATTATGGGCTTTGCACGCAAAACACTTCCAACCAATTACCTGGGGATCCCACTAACAGATAAAGCTTACAAAATGTCCACTTGGGAGGGAGTAATCAACTGGCTACAAGATCGGGTCAAAAACTGGACATAGAGATCCCTCAACCTAGCCGAAAGACTCATCTTAACCAAGTCGGTGCTGCAAGCTATTCCAACCTTTATGATGTCGGTATTCCCAACCCCCAAGGGGATACTACAAAAAATAAGGACAATACAAAGAGATTTCCTTTGGCAAGGAGCGGAAATAAAGAAAAAATGGGCACTGGTGGCTTGGGAGAAGATCTGTAAACCAAAAAAGAATGGAGGCCTAGGGCTACATGACCCGCAAGTGACCAATGACGCCTATGGGGAGAAACTATGGTGGCACTGGGTCAAGGAAACCACAACACCATGGGTAAACCTATGGAAGGCAAAATATGCCCTGAACATAAGTGATCAGGACAAAATTCACTTCAGAGGCACCAAGGCAGGGTTTGCTATCTGGAACCTAGCATAGCACAACAAGGCTTGGATTCAATCACACAACTTTTGGGAGGTCAAAAATGGAAAAACCTCCAAATTATGGGAGGACGCCTAGCAACAGGAACCTAGATTGGAAAAAACCAGAAGGGAGGAAATCCAACAGGAGATGCTTGCGTAAGGAAAAACTAGAGTCTACCAATACTGGAAGCAAGAGACAGATCGCAACAAATGGAGAATCTGGAACACTCTTACCCCACAGAATAGAGACCAAACTGCAGCAGCAATACAAGAAGTGGAGGAGGTACTGGAGAAACGAAAAATAGCAGTTGCGGAAGGAATGGACCAGGTGCGATGGGGGCACAAGGACGGTGGAGAATTCAACCTCAAAGAAGTATGCCACTACATTACGAGCCAGGACCAAGATGACCTGGAGCAACAATGGGTTAAGCTCTGGAATAGCCCACAATGGCCAAAAATAAAAATCTTCTAGTGGCTAATACTCCACAATTGAATATTAACATGGGAAAACCTCAGTAAGTGTGGTTTCATAGGACCTTCCAGATGTCCCCTATGTGAAGAAAAAGAGGAAACAATGAACCATCTCTTGGATGAATGTACCCTCACAGTAGAATTCTGGGACTGGGTGGCCAGCATCTTCCGACAATCTAACAGGATCAGAGGGAATATATTCGCAACTATCAATACTTGGAAAGAAAAATACAACAATAATGAAGAGGTGAATCTCAGCTGGATCCTCATCCCCAGAATGATCATTTGGGCAATCTAGAAAGAAAGGAACTGACGCATCTTCAAGAGCGAAAAATGGACGGTAGAAAAGATCAAGGAAACCATCATCTCCATGACAAGAGAAACGGTACAGAGTCACAACTGCCAACTAAGCAGTGCGCAACTCACAACCCAGGATCTCAGAATTCTTGAGGCCTTCCGACTGAAGCATGGACACAAACCCTTTCATGTGAGATGACCAACGCAACTCCAAATAGGTGAGCGCAACTGGAAACTGCCACCAGAGGGTTCCCTCAAGCTGAATTTTGACGGGGCGTCGAAAGGTAACCCAGGCCGGACAGAATTGGGAGGAGTTATCAGGGACAGTCAAGGAAATATCATTCAGTTGTATACTGGGAGTTTGGGGAACTCAACTAACAATGCAGCGGAGTTTGGAGCCCTGGAGACCGGCCTGGAGATTTTATGCTGGGAAGAAACAACCAATATTATAGTGGAAGGAGATTCCAAGCTAGTAATCAACACAGTACGGAAGCTCCAAAACGACACCAGAATGGGAAAAATCCAGAAACACTGGCGCTTGGTGCAGTCCCTGCAAAGAATCCATGAGCACATACAGTCGATCGCAGTAGAGATGTGCTAGGTATGAAGGTCAGTTAATGGCATAGCAGACATAATAGCAAACAAAGGTGAAGACGGAGCAGGACCAGAACTGAACACACTATGGATTAACATACCAAGTGGTCAGTTCCGAACTGACTGCACTCAAATAGCGGTAAAGGATTACGATGGCAGCCGAAGTACAGACAACCACAGTGAGATTGGAGGCGCAGAAGTACTCAAAAGGCATGTAGGACCCCGTCAGAATCCGAAAGGCCAACATGCCAACATGAATTCCAATACAGACCCAAGTCACACCATAGGAGGAGATACAATACGACGACCCTATCACTAGAAAGGAGTACAGGGATTTCTCGTGGGAGCAAAGGAGGGATATCCAGTAGGAGGAAAATTACACAGAACAAAACGGTTGGCCATGGACAGGGTTGAGTACGCATCACCTATACACAGGTACGGGGGGAAGAAATGATTGGCATACAAGGTGCAAAATAGGGTAGCGGCGCAGGGATGACGGCAGAGATCCCAAGATCACACGATCCAAATCAATGCGACAGAACCTGAAATGACACTTCTACAGGAGATCAATGAATCCTAGGAGAAGCCAGTAGCCGGGGAAACCCAATAAAGGAAACATCACCAGAGGAAACAATAGATCGGAGAAAAGAAATCACAGAGGCCATACTAAGCACCAAGAAGGAATGGAAACAAGTGGAGGACGAACTCAAGTCGAGTACCACCCAAAACAAGCAGAGATGAAAAAATTGAAGAAGACCCAGAGAAAGAGAGGCCCCAGGGAGAGGCTCATCCAAAAAGCACCTGGAAGATCACGAAGGTGGAACAGGCGACCAGAGAGGCCAAGGAAACCTTCCTCAAGTAGGTCGACCCCAAAGGGAAAGCAGTCATAGACAGGTGGGAAAGAGAAGTCAGCAACCAACACCAGGGCAAGGAATGGCATGAACTCATTCAAGAAGCCGACAGGATTAAGGACCCAAGGACCACTCAACCAAGAATGACCCTCTACCAAAAAACGGTGGAAGAAGCCTGGCGCACTAAAATGTTGATAGGCACGCTGAAAGCTGACAAGAAAGAGACCAGCAAGGAAGCGATCAGGGGACATAAGAAGGAGCTCACAGAAATCATGAGTTGACTCAGCAACCTGGAGAGTCTTGCCAGAGGAATAGTGGAGGACCAGAAGAGTCAAAACAAAAAACTGGAGCGAATGGCGGGACAATTTCACATCTATCTCCGCTATGTCCACCACTTAGACATAACTCCTGAGGACAGACGCGGAACTCCAGCCAACATCAAAAGGACATGCATGGTAGAGCAGAAAAAGGAAAAAGCAACAAATAAGGAAGGAGACGAGAACCAGCCAATCATCCTGGACTAATGCAGCACCAACCAAGGACTGGGTTGGTTTCCCAGGGTGACAGCCCAGCTCCCTCATTTTTTTGTTGATAGTCGTCTACAAGGACGCTGATCTGGTTTCATTTTTGGCAGATCCAGGAACCCCTAGGGCCCTGTTCTTACTTTTGTACTATAAGTTTTACAATAATAATAATTCAAGGAATAACTCTTCAGTAAAAATCAGTATAGCCTGATTCTAACGTTGTATAAGAAAATATATATATCTCAATGTGTTTCATAATACAGAGAAACACTCTTCGGTGGTCTAAAAGACTATCAAACACCTCAAACATACTGATACTCGGACCGTCCCTAAAGAAAAACAGATTAATGGTGTTGTATTTTGCAGAGATTGAGAGGGTAAATCAATCAAGATCTTTTTACGTCCAGATAAATGGTATTCGGTCTAAAAACATTACGTTGGCGCCAACTTATTTTGCCCGGGAGTAATCATTCTCATCCAATGATTATCTGACAGATATCTCCAAAAACGATTATTTTGTGTTATTGACGACAAATGTGACCGGCTATCCTCCTCTAATCAACGCTTACGAGTATTACTTGCTATCTGATACCCAACCGGCAACATATTCACAAGATCGTAAGTGCCCGGAATAAACTCCTCATACCGATATGACTCATATAAAAATTCAATGTCTAACCAAGTCCTTTTAAGCTGCAGTTCAAGCTCTTAACGCCATCAAAAATATATTTGACTTAAAACATTGGATATCCGACCCTTGCTATTTGATTGAGTGGGAAGGAATTGGCTGTGACAACAGTTCCACGCTCATAAGAATTTCCAAAATGTAGGTTTACTTATTTCGTTGGTTTGTTTAAGTTAACTTATACCTGAAAATGAACTCACTAGACTTGTACATTGTAATTCTGTGGTTGCCCGAAATTTGTCGGGAAGGAATCTTACAGGATCTGTACCAGAAAATATTGGACAATTGACTGCAGTAGTTATCGTGTAATCAGAATTCTAACTCTATTCTCTGTGTAACGCTTTCAATAAATAGTCAAATGAAAATTTTACAACAAATATGTTTAACGATTATAAAATATTGTCTCCAATGAGACATGCTTAATGCGTGCCTCTGAGTTGTCTTGAAACTAGTTAACGAGTTTGCTAAAAGTATTTGGGCTTTTAAGTTTCCAATCTTCTGTTAATAAAACAAGGGAACACCGTTTGTCTATAATATGAATATTATACTGGAAGCAGTAGTCATTGATATGTGTTGAAATTACCAGGTCACTTGACAATAACCATTTATCTGGACCCTTGCCGAATTTCTCCAGTTTAACCATGTTGGAGAGCTTGTAAGTTTCTTCTCAACATCGAATTTCAGATTGTTAGCGTTGCATTTTAATAAAACAGACATTTCACTCATTTTGTACAAAGAATTTACAGCCCGTTTACTTTACTTTTTATTTACATATCTACAAAACAACAACCTAAGCGGTAGCGTTCCATATTGGCTATCTGAACTAACCAACCTTAAAGAGTTGTAAGTTCCACTCTCTCTCATTATTATTGTTGTTATTTTTACAGTTGTATTTCAAGAAGTAATCATTAAAATCTTGTTGCAATTTCTTATAACCTTCTCACAGGTCTATAGAGAACAACAATTTTAGTGGTGTAATTCCTGCTCAACTTCTCAAGAATTCAACGAAACTGAAGTAATTATATTCCATTTTATATTGCTTATATTTTTAGACAAATTCCATTCTGAAAGTTTTCTTTCATAGCAATGCTGCAAACATTTATCATGCATTTAGTTGAAATTATAATCGATCTTACTGCTGGGAGTTCATAGAAAATCTCTCTTTACTGTTCTGCAGCTACTATGGGAAGCCCTACCTATTAATGCCTCCAAGACAAGATATCCTGCTGGATTCTAACAAGAGCAAAGTGGGGAGGGTCTTGAACTATAGAGTGCCTCTCGGTGCAATCAAGGGTCGGAGTAACTTTAGAAGCAATCTTACCGATTTAAAAATGTAACGTCCCCCGGCCCTCACACGCGCGCGCCCACCATGGCCGGGAGACACTACATTTTGGTATTAGTAATGAGATTATGCAATTTCAATGGGATTTAATACCTTCCCTAGATCCTCTAAACGATGTCGTGATTTCGATTCAAATTCCATTTGTGAAGCTATGGAAAATTAGGTCATTGGACTTTGGTACTAAATTCCTCAATCTATTGTTGTATTGATAAATAATAGGGTATAATTTGGGAGTTACTACTGGCTTATTTATATTTGTGTCGGACAACTGTGTCGAGTAATAATAAACCAATAGTTTCTCTTTTCCATAGATGACAACAAAAATATTATAATAGGCATGGTTAGACTTTACGAGTGTGGGATCGAGTTTCTACATGTGCCTTATACTACGATGCATGCTTCACCATAGCTAGTCGCACCCACACCACATCTTACAGACACATGGAGAGCTTATAAGACAACAAAGAAGATGGGTGGTGGTAATTGCATCCATGGTCATGTAACACAATGGATGAATATGGTGTAAAAAATGTCCTATTTAAGGACATAAACACCACAATAGAATGTCCTATAACATAACTAGTTAATAGAATGTTATAACATAATTAGTTACTGAAAAATGGATTAAGATAATAAATGGATAAACTCACGTGAAGTTTTTTTAGATACAAAATTTTATCTTGATCTATTCATTTTTTCAAAATGTCAATAGAATGTCCTATAACATAACTAGTTAATAGAATGTTATAACATAATTAGTTACTGAAAAATGGATTAAGATAATAAATGGATAAACTCAGGTGAAGTTTTTTTTAGATATAAAATTTTATCTTGATCTATTCATTTTTTCAAAATGTCAATGCTTTAGATCATTTAAAATGAGTCAAAACCCTCTTACATGTAATTTATGATACTTAACCACTAAAACTAACCCATTAATCTACCTCCTTTTACTATTTTCTTGACAAATATAAACATAACACCTAAACAATGCCTATATTAATAAATAAGTTAAGATAATAAATACATAAAGTTCAATTGAGATAAAACTCGTAGCTAATATCGAAGCCTAGTAGGTAGTGAGATGTTTATCAATCATACAATGAGCTAGTGGTTCTTTGGAGCACGGAAATGGTACATAAGGGAAAGGATAGTATTGTGAAAATAAATGTTTTATGTTAAATGCATGTTTTAACTTATAATTAAAATGTAATTAAAAATTTATGAGTGATGTTGCTTGATTTTAAAAAGCCAAATCAAATTGCGATCGTCGGTCAATAGATGAAAGTGGATTTCTTTTTA
>JASDQU010321531.1:0-13082 GCA_032191745.1 Picea mariana | reverse complement strand
GTGTCTAATTCACTTTCTAAGTTTTCACTTGTTTTGTATTCTTTGGTCTTTGTCTTCTTTGATTCCTTGAAGGTTGCTTCCTTCCTTGATGGATTTTACTGCTTATCCTTTTCTATCCTTACTTCATATGAAATGAGGATCCCATGTAACTCATCAATTGTCAAATTCTTTAGGTTCTTAATTTATTCAGTGACATATATTTTGGGATTAAATCTTGAGGGAAATGACCTAAGAACTTTTTACACATTTACGGTTTCTTTAACCTCTTCACCCAATCCTCCGATGGTGTTTAAAATCTCATCCACATGAAGAAAATATATTACAATACACTATTATTATTTCATCTTAAGGCTCTAAAATTTTCCTCTATGGGTTTGTAATTTTTCCTTTTTGACCTTGTCATCCATTTCATATATATTTTCTAACTTTGCCCACGTCTCTTTTGCTAAAGCACCATGCATGACTTTGAGAAATTAAGAATCTACTAAACCACACAAAATTTCCTTCATGGCTTTAGAATTATCTTCATTTAGCCTATTTCCAATTGCATCTATAGGAGGAGTTGTTGGATATATGTAACCATTCTTAACTACACTCCAAATGTCAAACGCAAGAGCCATAAAAGAAATTCCCATTCTTATACTCTAGAAGGCATAATTTGATCCATCAAATATTGGAGATTTGTTTGTAGAGAAACCCTCGTGTCTATCCATGTGTGTTGTAGGGATTTACCTTTGAGTGGTTAGACTGTTCCTGAAGAAAACTACTATGATAAAAAATGTTTCTGCACTTATTTATACTAAGAGGTGGTGGGGGGCAATCAGTATGAGACTGCTTTTACTTTTATTTAAATTAAAGAACTTATAATTTAATTACATTACCAATCATGAGAAATGAATAATAAATATACAATGCACAATAAAAAATTATTTAAAGTTGAAACCCAAATGGGAGAAAACCATGAAAACATTTATTGAAATATGTTCATAGTAAACACCCTGACACAAACACCAAATTGTTAAAATGTTTAGAGGAACCAACCTGAAAGAGACATTGATCCCTTCATCAAAGTAGCAAATCAACAATAAATGTAGGAAATTTTATCCCCATTTTGTGGGATAACTAAGGAGATCATGTCTCAAGGTAGTCACGTTGCAGATATGGAGTGCCAAGAGACTACATGAACAACAATATCCACTTACACAAATAGAGACCCTTCTCACCACCACATAGGTTAGGATTTTCAGATGCCATCCACCACACCAATTGGATTCTGAGAGGCATTGGGCCTTTCTCCATGAGGTATAAGTCAGGTATTATGGTGAGTCTTGTTTAAATATTTGAGCCATTTTTAGTATGTTGTATATTAGACTCCTTTAGATTTCATGACATATGCTTGGACATTATGCCTTTTTCCCTATTTCACCTTGGTGGTTGAAATTGTACCCTAGTAAGTGGTCTTCCTTGATAATGCTTTTCCTACTAGGAACTCTCTTGAAGATCCATCATAGCATTCCCAACCATACTTACCACTTTCCATCACTAAACCCACCCCCCCCATTTCCTTGTCTCTTGGGATTTTAGGGTGCATTGACCCAAGGAGGGGTTCTCCCTCATTATATGGGAATAAGGGGAAGAAGGCCCAAAGGGATTGCTTCTAGTTAAAAATATACAATCCTATATATAAACCTTATAGATCCTTAACCCAAGGATCCCCTGAGAAATCAATGAAACACTTCTTTGCAATAAAAGGGGGAATCTGCAAGAATAAATTATTATGAATTCTTAAGGGGATAGTTGGAGGATGGGAGGTCTCAGTACGATATGGCCTATAATGATAATGGGTATCTAGTGGTATGACATTACCATCATCTAGTCACCAATATAGGGCAATGGCTCTCAGTTGCATAGCTCAGAGAAAGGGAGTCTCATCATGAGCTAGTCTTCTCATTTCCACAAGATATTTGTGAGTGACGTTGTCATTATATAAAAACCATTCTAGGATAGTGGCCTTCAAATCGTCCTTTAAAAAATGAAAGAAATAAAGAATGGCAAGCGGATGGGTTTGGAAAAAGTGCATTACAAAATGAAGGTTCTACTCACCCTCTACAAAGGCACCCATGAATGAGACACTACAACCCCTTGTATGTTATGAACCCCATGCACAATGAGTCTTGATCCATAAATAACTTCATCTACCTCACATGGCTTAGAGAGGGATCACTTGGGAAATTCTCCTTGACCTAAGGAAAGATCTACCTAGTTGTTCGACAATTTTGGAGGAACAAACGTAGCTTGGGCTTCCATGGGGCGTGAATCCCATAGGTTGGATGTCAAGGGCACACATGATGGATGAGAGAGACATAATTTCAAAGGCATAGAATAAAACCTAGAATACATGACCTATCCCTCACATGCCAAAAGTTTTTCCTAGGAGAGGCAAAACATAATCTTTGGAGGCATGACGTCACTTAGAAGGGATAGGGTTTGGTGGTTAAGTTAGTAATCATTGACAGGTGGAATTTTTTTGGATAATAATCCCTTTACCATGAGGATATGGACTAGATGATTGGCATGTAACCTTTGGAGGCCTAACTATGCATCTCCAACTCTAATGACTTGTTCGTAGTGTGAAAACATCCCCTAAAAGGGTGATGTCCTCTCGTTTTAGGGTTTTATTTTATATTAAAGTGAATTTAAAGATGAATTGTTTAATATTTTTTGGTTTCAATGGGTAAGATAAGGGTCATGTACCCCTTGTATTATTTTTTACCCTTTCTATGTGGATAAACTATGTGAATGACATTTTGTATAAATAGAGATCATAAGATCTCATTTTGAATCATAACTCTCCCATTTTGAGAAGTATTGGAATGAGATTTTTTCTATCTTTGGATATAGTATCTCTTGTTATCTTGTGTATGTCTATATATCTTGGTTATTGGTTGGTGGATGTGATGTGCTGGCCTTGGAAGGCTCTTCTTTTCCTATTTTGGTGGTTTGTCTTAACATCTTTCCTTGAATTGGTAAGAAAAGTTTCTTTGTATTATCATTTGTGTTGAAGTCAAGGTTATTTTTCTAGATCTAGGTGGGAAGTATAATGGCATACACCAACACCTTAGTATCGATCGTATTTTTCTTAAGAATTGTTGATTTAACAAGGGTTTTCTAAGAGAAGTATAAGTGCGTATACCCTCTTAGTCTAAACCCTAGCTAGGGATACTTTCTTTCAGAGTAAGAGAATTTAAACCCCAAAGGAGGTAGTACCTATAAATTATTCTTTTTTTACTCCACTAATCCAATCATTAAAGGCACTAGTCATTACTTGTTGCATTGCAGAGATAAATTGTTTCCTTGATAAACATGAAAGTTTCATGTTTTGAAGTTATCTCTTTGGGAATTTGTTCTTTGATCCTTTGGCTCTCTTACCTCATTGAGGCATGCCCTTTCAACCATTGAATCTTGATTTTGTTAAAACTGTATGATACAACTATAAGGATGTAGAAAACCTAACCCTATAACCCCTAATAAATCCTAAACTAACCTTAGGAGTGACCCTTATCTTTTCCCTAACTGTCTACTACCCTAGGCGCATCTTTTTGGATAACTAGGACTAAATTTTAGTGGGTAATGTTTCTTATATGTAACCTAGTTTTCTACAACCACTAGGGTTGTTAGTTTTATGCAGAATTAGTCACCTAACAACTACTATCTAAGTTTCAAAGTGCATGCTAAGTTGTAATCTTTAACTAGTCTAACTCTTGTACTTGGAAGCTGTTTTATCTAAGCTATTAAAGAACTCTTTGACCAAAATTTATTGTTGATATACTGATTAGTTTACCGCTCTATTTAGTAACAACAAGCTTAATGTTTTGTTCCAACTATCATAATACAAGTACCCTTGTTTTTCATTTTGTCTCGGGCAAGTACTTTAGTCTTGAGAAGTCACTAAACTCATTTGGAAACCCTTAAACTTTCCCAAGACCCTTTTCCAAGCTCCTTTTACATTTAGAATTGAACCTTACAGACATATATCCATACTTGTAATTTTTCACCTCAATCCCCCCTTCAGGTGACTACCTCACCGGTAAAGTGACGGTAACACCTCCCTAAGGTGACAGTGGGTAGTTTCTCTCTAATTTGTCACCAATTGGTGGTTAGGTCAAGATTTTCCCAACCTACAACTTATGCAATAACATGCACCAACCTACAACTACATTATTTCCAGGCACCAACGTACTAGAGACACCAATCCCTTCACCTAAGAACCAACTCAATATCACCTATAGGAACCAACATATTGGAGATATCAATATTCAAATATTTTGTCTGGATTAGCTTCCTCATATATATAGAAACATCTCTTCACTTCAAGATTCCACCTGCAATCAACTATTTTTTCATTAAACTCTCCATCTGTCAATGATCAAAGAGAATTTTAATATACTGTGTCTAAAATCACACCTCCTTGCCACCCTTATACGATAAAATTTCCTTCTCTTTCATTCTATAGCACCCTTGAACCTTATATCCTCAGATTCTCAACCACTTCCACCACCTAAAATGGATTAAGGCATCATTCTTTACCAGACTCAGCATACAATATTATTTTGTGTCGGCCCTAAGTTGAGAAGAAACAAGTCAGATACATATATGATCCCATATTCCAAAATGTGAGCCTGCTCACATATATGTGAGCAGGCTCACATATATGTGAGAAGGCTCACATATATGTGAGCCGGCTCACATATATGTGAGCAGGCTCACATATATGTGAGCCGGCTCACATATATGTGAGCAGGCTCACATATATGTGAGCCTGCTCACTGATTTTTCTTTATACCATATATCATGCACATGGGGTGAACTCCAAAATAGTTGAATCTTATCTGAATTAGGCTACAAAAATCCTTTGAAATTGGTCCCAATTTCCCTCTATTTCTCACACGATTTGTTCATTGGTCACAACAAGTTGTCCATTGGTTATGGAAGAAAGAGAAGACTAAGGAAAGAAGCACGAAGTACAAACTATGCAGAAAGCACAATGACTGAGATTGGGTCGAAGTGGCCAAAGAAGTAGAAAATAAGGAGTGAAGTAAGGAAAAGTGAGTCATTGAACTAGAAGACTAAGGAAGAAAGATCAACAAGGAAGATGGATCATGGACAACTCAGCAGGTAGAAAAATCCACCAATAGATGATTTGGAGCACCTCATAGGAAAGAAGGGAAGACAGGTTGGTGAAGTCATGAAAACGCGGGTCAAGTTGACCTAAGGTTTTAGCAATTTAGGGTTTTGACACATAGATTTCGGCTAAGGTTGTCCAAGATTCATTTTAATGCATAAATAAGGGTCAAGAGGACCTGGGTTGGGTTAGAGAATGTAATGAGAAATTATTGTTGTAGAGAGAGAGAGGTATTTTGTCGAGAGAAAGTATGTGTTGTAAGATCTTCAGCTAGGTGTGAAGATTAACCCTGCAGCTGGGTTCTTAGGGAGGGGAGGGGAGAAGAGAAATAGAGAGAGATATGATAGCTAAGAGCGCATATAGAACTGTATGTTTTCACATAATATATCAAGAAACATAGTTTGTGGATGTAGCCCTAGGGAGAGGGTGAACCACGTAAATCTTGTTGTTGTGTGTGATTGATGTTGTGTTATTATGCTTTCTGTCACTCTGTTATTGCATCATAGTGTTAGATCTGAGAGATAACTATGCAAAGGAGGCTTAAGGGAGATACAAAATAAATAGATTACTGTGTATTATTGTGTTGAATCCACTTTGCATTTCCTCTGGTTGTAGACACCTGTGCACTGCAACTCCCTATTACTACTTTGGGTGAGACTGCATCTTCTTCGCAGGTGCTTCCGAAAGAGCCAGTAGTTAGGGCTTGTTGGTGCGCTGTTAGAGTTGAACCATGGGTCTGCCCCTGTGCCAACAAATGGTTCCATTAGCGATACTAGGATCTTCTTGAGGGAATGTCAAGGTGTCTTCCATCGAAGATAATGATTTCAAAGTGGATAGAAGAACAAGAAAAGGACTTCACAAAAGCCCATAACAAGAACCCTAGTCTTAGCACAGAGGATTGGTTGGGAAAGTATATTTTTACCGATATACATGATATTTTCTTTTGAGGAATTCATAAGGAGCTATACAAGTGGCTAGCTAGATTAGCATATACCCAGTTTGAAATCAGACTCAGACCACCTATGGTTTGGACATCGGCGCTGATCAAGAATATCAAGAGAGTTGATAACGCCATGTCAAGAGCAGTAGATAACTGGTTTCATAACACCAATGGAGGGTACATTACTGATTTTTCTATTGATAGAGTAGAATGATATAGAGAAGAAGTGAGATATTTCTTTAAGCGACCTACAGGAAAAATTTTACATTTTTTGAAGTTTCAGATCAAGATGCTATTGCATGAGAAGAACATATTGAATATATAGTAATCAGTTGGACTGAAGAGATAATGTTCAAGAACTCAGACATCGACAACGACAAAGAGGTTGGAAACATGCGTAGTGGGAGATCATTTAGAGAAGTTCCTCTAGTGAACCTATTTGAGAAGGGTCATAAGAAACTGGCATAAGAAGAAGGATTCTACAGTGGAGAAGAGGAAGAGTTACTGAATGAGGAGAATTTAGAGTCCACTAGAGAAGAGGAAGGGAAGAGTGAAGAACCTCGGCGAGAAGAGTCAGAAACTTCAGGAACTACACCAACTATCGAAGTAAGTACTATTAATCCCCCTGTTGCTTTAACAACATTAAGTAACTAGAGTAACCTAAATTATGAGAGAACTCAGAGCACTGGTACAAGTAGTTCAGGGCATACTCAGTTGAGAAATCTAGGAAGATTTATGGAAGATGAGATGAGGTTACCCACCTTTAAGGGATATGGATCTGAAGATCCTTATCAACATTGGTTCCTATGCGAAGCCTTATGGAGTATTAAAAATGTCATTGATAAAGCTATTAAGAGAGCTTAGTTTAGTACTACTCTGAGATACCGTGCATTGAGAAAGTACATGAAATTTGTCCAAGAAGTTGCACAACCAAAACCATTGACTTACATTAAGGCTGTGTTGATTGTCAAATTCAAGAAACCCAAGTCAGAGTCGTAGTACATTAAAGAGATGAAATAAATTAAGAAGAGAGTAGCTAAACCTGTTTGGAAATTTGATCAGAGGTTTAAGACCCTGATAGGTCATTTGAGTTTTTAGATTCCATATGAACAGAATAAAGAATGGTTCACTGCTTCCCTCTTACAACACATCAGAGTCCCTATGATGCAACAGAATATCTCTTTGCAAGATGAGGCACTAGAGATAACCATGAAACTGTAATCAACCCCTATGGGAGAATTGAGCTTAGGTATGAGTCAAATTTTGAGTCATCTAACTAGATTATCACTATTGGTCAAAGATATGAAGAAAGATAAGGGAAAAGATAAAATAAAAGATATGTGGTGTATCAGATGAAAATCAGAGGGCCATGACAAGGAGCACTGTCCTCTATTTCATGAGTAGTTGGATTCAACAGCTCTGATCCCTTTGAAGGAGGTTACTCTACCTTGGTGCGAGGTATGTACAAATTGAAATCGCCATGGTGAATCTTATTACATGCAAAAATATGTCTAGACACCTACCAACCTTTACTACATATTCTGTAAATATGTGGGGCATGATGAGAAAGATTGTAGGGCTTATGACCTCTTGCATGAAATATCAAGAGACACATATAGAATTCAAGGTGAAGTACAACAGGAAGGTAATACTATGCATTTTAACTCCCCAGAAAGAGGAAACTTCAACCCTTGTGGCAGATTCAAAGGAAGAGGATGAGGAGGAGGTATGGGCTTAGGTCGAGGTCAAATCATTTGTTGTAAATGTGCATGGCCAAGACATTTGGGAAGGGACTGTCAGAACCCTTGTACCACTTGCAGCAACTGCAACTCATTTGAACATGTTATTGATGATTGTCCTGTTTTGTTAGCCAAACTATAGGAGAGACGAGGAGGAAACCCACAAGTACAATTAATCTCAGCAGAACCTCGCGAAGTGGATCCTAGAGTCATTGTTATCACTAGAGGATGCACTGCTATAGGAGAAGACAGGGTGACTCCAACCACAACTACAGAAGACTCAGGGGTCAAAAGGGTTGCAGAGAACACACTAGAGTTTGATCCGAGGAAATAAAAGAAGATATTCAAAGATGAAGGAAGAGAATTTGGAGGACAATGGGTTTTTTCATCGAAGGCACAACCAGAAGTGAGAGAATGTGGGATGTCTTTGGAATTTGATCAGTTTGCATCACCGGGAGAAGGAAAAGAGGTAAGCAATCTTGTTAGCTTCTTGTATACATTCATTGATTTGATTAAGGATGAAAGAGACATATAAGAGCTACAACACTTGATCCGAAAGTATGAACCAGGGAAGGTAGGCCCTCTATTTAATAGAGTAGTACATCAATTATCCAAAAAGAGAAGGAAAAATAAAGAACTACACCTTAATGCTCAGATTGGAGATTATGATATAGATTATGTGGTCCTCGACTTAGGATCATAAGTCAATGTTATAACAAAGAGGACCTAGGCACTGATTGGAAAACCTAAGTTAATTTATTCCCCTATCAGGATTAGGATGGCTAATCAGCAGGCAGTAAGCCCCTTTGGGATACTGGAGCATGTCCCTGTGGACATCGATGGGGTAAGAACATTTGTGGACTTCAAGGTGATTGAGATAGTTGATAATAGTTGTATTTATCTTGCACTATTAGGAATTGATTTGGCTTTCAACAATTCCACTGTTGTTGACTTAAAGAAAATAAGAATGATGTTTGAAGGTGATGTCCTTAGGTTCATTGCACCTATGGATCTTGATGAAGTTCAAAGATACACAGAACCCATTAGAGAAGAAGACCACTCATATGAGATAAAGAATATATATAAATTGAAAGCGAGACAACAAGATTACATTAACCCTACAACAGATGGGAATTTAAGTTGGTGAAGTGACAATGCATGCTCCTCAGAATCAGAAGAAGCACAGGAGAATTGAGAGAAAAAAATGTATGAAGTCTCTGTGTGGAGGTCTGCTAGATTGACCAGGGAAGTTCGTTGGATTGGCACATAAGTAAGAAATTTGCCGACATTTGATGTCTTAAATCATTTAGAAACATTCTTATTAGATTTTGAAGAAATTTTACTAGTACAAGAGAGATTGTTGGAATTGGATGTGGATTTGAAAGAAACTCTAGCAAGATGGTGGGGAACACATAAAAATAACATCACGGACTAGGTACAATGTCGCACTTTGATGGAAGTGCACTTTTCAGAACAAGTAGAAGGATGTGAAGTTAGATACATAGGTCAGAGCTATCTAAAGGACCATGTGTGAAGTTGTGAGGATGCATGGAGCATCATTCATCAAGAACAATGGGTACATAAGTTCATCAATACTCTAGACACAACACCTATCAATTGGTATGTTCAAGCAGAATTGTGCCTCACCACTTCAGATTGGAACAGTATGACTCAATAATTTGTAGCCAAATTTTTATTTGAAATCTAGTACCCTTCAGTAGACCAAGCTCTACAATTTGTAAGACATAAAGTCTTTGAGGAGGCCCCTAACCTCCCTATTCAGCAAGAAGAGGATGAATCGATTGCACCTCTTAAAAAATTGCAAGGATGTTACAATATTAATGATGATGAAGATGATGATCCTAGGAATGTGAACATTGCAAAAAAAAAAGGATAGAGAGATGTAGAAGGACTGGGAGTTGAATTACCTTTCATTGGAAATCCAATCAAAATCAAGAAAGTTAATATTGGAACAGAGAAAGAACCTAATCTTGCTAATGTTGGATATTACTAGGATGATTCCACCATTGATAAGATCATAGAACTACTACATGAATATCAGGACTTGTTCCCAACCAAGTTCACTGATATGAAGGGCATAAAAGGTCCCATGGGAGAGATGAATATCCCCTTGAAACAAGATGCTAGGCAGGTCGAGTAGAGACCCTATAGAATGAATCCTAAATATAAGCATAAAGTCAATATTGAATTAGACAGAATGTTGGAAGTAGGAATCATAGAACCTATTGAAGAGTCAGAATGGATTAGCCCTATGGTGGTCCAAGATAAGAAGACATGAGAGATTAGGATCTATGTAGATCTCAGGAAGCTAAATGGTGCCTGTTTGCATGACTCTTTCCCTACACCGTTTACAGACGAAGTGTTAGATAATGTAGGAGGTTAGGAGGTATATTCCTTTATAGATTGATTTTCAGGGTATCACCAGATCAAGATTGCTAAGGAAGATCGACATAAGACCACATTTGGAATAGAATGGGGATCCTACCAGTATACAATGATGCATTTTGGATTGAATAATGCACCATCCATATTTTCCAAGGTGGTGGTCGAAGCATTCAAGGAGTTTTTACATACATTTCTAGAAGCATATTTTGATGGTTGGACTATTTTTAGCTTATTGCAAAACCATATTGAATGTTTAAGACTAATGTTGGATAAGTGCAGACAATGTGAGATTGCCCTGAACCTGAAGAAGTGCATCTTCTTTTCACCCTTTGGAGTGTCGCTAGGACATATTGTGTGTAAGTAGGGGTTGTTGGTAGATCCATCCAAGATTTCCATTATTGTTGATCTACCTCCCCCTACTTCGGTTAGACAACTGCACACTGCACTGGGACATACTGGATACTACAAAAAGTTCATTAAGGGCTTATGCATAGATTACAACACCCATGGAGAATATTTTGAAGAAAGATTGTCACTTTCAATGGACAAAATAATGTTAGTAGAGCTTTGACACACTGAAACAGAAAATGGTCACTGTGCCTAATATGGTTTTCCCAGATTGGAGCAAGGAATTTCACATGCATGTTGATGCTTCATCTATTTCACTAGGAGCAATGTTAGCACAACCAGGAGTAGGAGATATTGACCATCTGTTATCCTTTGCTAGAAATAAGCTATCTACAGTTGATATCAACTACACTACCAATGAGAGAGAAGGTTTAGCCATGGTGTACGCATTGCAAAAGTTTCAACACTGCAAAATCATTTAGAAGAAATAATTGGTATTTCACGCTGCAGACTTTTCACTTATAGATGGACAACTATACAATATGGGACCTGATGAGATCTTGAGGAGATGTGTTATGGAGACATAAAGACCATTGATTCTAGAGGAATCAAATGAAGGAATTGTAGGAGAACATTATGCAGGAAAAGAAACAACGCAGAAGGTTCTTAGAGCTGGCCTCTGGTGGCCTACCTTACATAAAGATACTAAGGATTACTACAAATCCTACGATGTATGCCAAAGAGTTCAAAAACCTTACAGAAGATATGAGATTCCTTTAACACGACAACTGACCTTACAAGAATTTTTGAAATAGGCTATTGATTTCGTGGCACCTATCAACCCACGAGGGAAATGCACAGGAGTTAGATACATCATCACTGCAGCATAGTATTTGACAATATGGGTGGAAGCAAGAGTGGTGAAGGATTATAGTGAAACTATAGCTGCACGATTTATATTTGATGATATCATAACCAGGTTTGGATGCCCGAGGACCCTGAAGAGCGATCAAGGTACACACTTTATTAATAAGACTATCGAAGCTTTGACTCAAGAATTTGAAGTCCACCATCAGAAGATTACTCCTTACCATCCACAAGTGAACGGGATGGTCAAATATTTCAACAAGATCTTGGAGACAATGTTGAAGATGATTTGTAGTGTGAATAGGGATGATTGGGATTTGAGAGTACCAGCAACGCTATGGGCCTTTAAAACTACTTGCAAGAAGTTGACAATGTAGAATCCATTTAAGTTGGTTTATGGTGTGGAAGCAGTTGTCCCTATGGAATATTTGGTTCCCACTCTTAGAATTACAACATTCATGGATATGGATGACACTGGCATTGTTCAAGAGAGGCTTGCGAAGTTGGTAGAACTAGAAGAATATCGATTTATTGCAGGATTTGATTAGCAGGTAGAGAAGGAACGAGAAAAGGCCTACCATGATATACATATCAAGAAGAAAGCCCTTAAGCAAGGAGATCTAGTATTGGTATATGAAAGTAAGTTCATGAATCATCCACGGAAATTTAGAACACATTGTCTTGGGCCATTTGAGGTCACCTATGTTACAGAAGGAGGAGCTGCACAATTAAAGACACTGAATGGAGAGTGGAACGAAGGTTTAGTGAATGGGAGCCAGTTGAAATTTTAATATGACAACCATCTTCCTCGCAATTCACAGTAAAATCATAAGTAGAAGGGTCTAGGTACTAGATGTAGTTGAAACTAGGTACCAGACACAAAAAACATAGTTTGCATAGGGAATAAAGGGACATAGCAGAAAGAATAGGCTACCACGTGTAGTTTGAAATCGAAGTGAAACAAAAGGTTCATCCCTGAAGTGCCTTGGGATGAGTCACATGTGAGTGTTGGGGGCCTGTTGGCCCTTGGTTATTGAAGAAAGTGAATATTAAGGAAATAAGGGTGAAGTAGGAACTGCGCAGAAATCACATTGACTGAGATTGGGTCAAAGTAGCCAAAGAAGCAGAAAAGAAGGAGCGAAGTAAATAAAAGTGAGTCATTGAATGAGAAGACCAAGGAAGATAGATCAACAAGGAAGATGGATCGTGGACAACTTAGTAGGAGGAAAAATCCACCAATAGACGTTTTGGAGCACCTCGCAGGAATGAACAAAAGATAGGCTGGTGAAGCCCTGAAAACGTGGGTCAAGTTGCATTTTAGACACCTAGGGTTTTGGCATTTTAAGGGTTTAACACCTAGGTTTTGGCCTAAGGTTGTCTGAGAGTCATTGTGATTCATAAATAAATGTCAAGAGGACATGGGTTGGGTGAGAGAATGTAATGAGCAATTATTTTTGTTGAGAGGGAGAGGTATTCTATCAAGAGAAAGTTTGTTTTGTAAGATCTTCAGCTGGGTGCAAATATCAACCCTGCAACTGGGCGCGTAGGGAGGGGAGAGGAGAAGATAAAGGGAGAGAGATGTGTTGGCTAAGAGAGTATA
>JASDQU010321528.1:0-12104 GCA_032191745.1 Picea mariana | reverse complement strand
ACAACAAAACCCCTTGTTCTTCATAACTAGCCTAACATTTCTGCAAACAAAGCTACATCATACAGAGAGATCCCTCTCTGAGTCTTGGAGGGCTAGATCCAAGACTCGAAGCGGTTCTGATGTTGCCTCTGTGATTGCCTTTTCAGCCTTGGGCAAAATTACAGAGTGCTAACATTATGATTTTATAGTCTAGTTTAAAACAGAGTTTAATTAGAATAGAACAGAGTTTGATTTGGGTTTTCTTCGACAGGGATTGATAGATGGATAGAATTAATTCCAGTTTTTTATTATAGCTTGTTTATTTAAGTTTTATATAGATTTCATTTAATTAGTTGTTGGTTAATGTAGATTGTTAATTTACTTTCATAGTTTAATTTATGTTTTCAATTATTTCCTTATTGCAGTTTGAATGGTTAGAGTAAACATAACATAGTTTTATTTTACGCAATTTCCTTTCCTAGAATTAAAATGCAATTAAATTTCTTAGTTAAATAATGATGATCTTGTTATGTTGTTGATGGTTTATACATGAATATGCAGGGTATTTAACATTATTTTTGTCATGGCTAAACTCTCCTTGGATTGTCTAATCCATACCTTTCATTTTGCCATTGAGATTAGTATTGAGCTTATACCATTGGAATTGTCCTTTGTTGTCAAGTGCCATCGAGATATTATCCAACACCAAAGACATTCACACAACCACCATCATTATATTTGAATTGTCATAGGTTAAACAATAGTTTTCCTGCTTTCATAGATATAGTTTCTTGCTTTCATAGCTTAGAAAATAGTCTTATTTGTTGTTGTAGGATAGATAGACTTTGCTTTGATAGATTAGATAGTAGTTTGCTTATCATAGATTAAGAATTAGTTGTTAATCTTTCTTGCTTTCAATAGAATAGATTTCCTTTCATGCATTGCATTGAGCATTTAGTCCAGTTGCCTCTTAGATTTCCTTTCATGCATTAGAAATAGTTTTGCATTAAGCATTTAGTCCACTTGCCTCTTAGGCTAGATAGTTGTTCAATGAGAATCTTTACTTTGATTACTTGCAGTAGTTAGTTGCCTTTGCTTACTTTTATTTTGCTTTACTGGGTTAGTTAGGTGCCTTTTGTTTACTTGTATTTTGCTTTAGTAGGTTAGTTAGGTGCCTTCGTTTACTTGTCTATTTGCTTTAATAGGTTAGATAGGTGCTTTTGCTTACTTGTTTATTTATTTGCTTTCATAGGGTAGTTGCTCATTGAATGTAGGTTGGCAAGTTAAAGAAGTTTGCTTTTGTCATTTGCTTATTATGCTTAGTAGTTTGCCTTTGTTTATTATTGAACTAGTTTTCTTTACATAGGGTTTTACTTGCTTTCTTAGGAACTATCCATCGACCCTTGGCCCAAAAGTACTTAGGTTACCTAGTTTCATTTTGCTTGGTAGGGTTTTCTCATTAGATAGCTTTGCTTGAGTAGATTAGCCTTAGATAGTTGCCTTCCTTAGTTAGACTATACTCCTACCAACCTTCTACCTTTGGCATATATTTTGCTACAACTCTAAGTTTACTTACCCCAGGTTGACAATTTAATTAAGGGTTTTTACTGTGTTTTTAGTGCATATAGAACACCCATCACTATTGATCTGGTCTCCATCGACAATCGACAATTTTTTTTTGTAAATTCAACTTTCCCACTAGTCTCCCTAATGCACGATCATCGACCATCGACCATCGGTTATTCCTCCTCGCAAACCAAAACTACTCGTGAATCTCTCTAGTGCCCGATCATCATCCATCGTCCATCAGATAACTCTCTTCGAAAAGTAATATTGCTCGCAAATATCTTTGACGCCTGTCATTAGTCATCGACCATCAGATACTTTCCTTGACAACCACTTGCCCACAAGTCTTATCGAACCATGACCATCGATGATCAACCATCCCTTCACTGGCATGGCAACTATGCTGACATGGCATGACACATAGATGTTGGCATGGAATGAGATGTCATCCTAAAGTATCAACTTTGCTGATGTGGCATGACACATGGATGATGATGTCATCATCCTCTTTTCCTTCATCGACGATCGATCGTTTCTCTTGGAAGACTGTAAAACACTTCGCTAAATCTGTCGACGCCCAATCATCGACCATTGGTGATCAAAGATTTCTCTCAGACAAATGAAAACTATTGCCAAATTTTGTCGATCCCCGGCCATCAATGATTGGTGATCCTCTTTGGACGCGTGAAAGCTTCACCAAATTTTGTTGATCCTCAACCATCAGCGAGTTTTGTTGGCGAAATTTGACACTTAGAAATATTGGCCAGAATCTGTCGATCCTTGACCATTAGTCGTCATCGATTAGAGACTTCTTTTGGTTAAACTCAACTCTTTTCCCAACTCGATGATTCGGCCATCAACCATCAATGAGTTCTTTTAGCGAACTTCAACACTTATAATTTTTTTTACCAAAATCTAGGTGAATCTGGGTCGTCAATCTCTCTCTCAAGATGATCTTGACCGTCGATTCTACTCCGACCTTTCAAATGATCAAAACTAATCTAGACTGTCGATCTATCTCATTTCTCTAACCGCTAAAATGAATCTCAGTTGTTGATCTGGCAATCTTTCAAACTTCGAAAACATTCGAAATTTTTAAATTTATCAAAATGAATCTGGGCCATTGATTCTTTAAACTCTCCCAGCTCCGTCGACCTCCATTAAAACATGAAATTCGACCTTGCAGGTCGAATCTAACATTGCAATCCGATCGATTGATGTCATTAAACATCTTAGATAGTTTTGGGTAATTAAAAACTCGAACTTTCTCATGAATTTAGGTATTTCCACTATGGTTCTCCACCGTGTTTCCTCAAATTTTCTCAAACCGAAGTCTGTAATAGTGAATTTGCTTAAATTCGCACTAGTTCTTGGCCCATACGAATCCAATGTTGAACCAGTAGCTTTGATACCAGATTCTAATGTACCCAGCCCCCAGTTGGGTCATGTCGCTACTAAAACAACCCACTAAATTTTTTTGATATAAATATAATTGCAAAAATAGCCTACAGCATGAAATTCATACACTTGCAATTGTCTAATTGCTTAATTGTACATAGAAATAACTAAATAGCATACAACAACATTCAACAACATTAACAGGGATTTAAATGCATCATTATGCTTGCAACAAGGAATAATAACCAAATATATTTCAGAGTAAATTTCACAATAGCTATATCAACATTATACATGCATAAACACAACAAATAACACTACTTATCTTATAAAATGTGCAACCTGCTATAGAGGACGATCGTTCCTCACAACGGTAGCCTTGTTGTTCCAGTTCTCAATAGTAATACACCCCCAAGCTAGGGCTATGAATCCACAAGAGATGGTGGTCCCTAAGGCTAGATAATGTCCCCCTCTCACTGTCAAAACTCACAGCTAATTCCAGTCCACTAGCTCTCTTCCCCTAAACCTGCACAACCCAGGGGATGGAATCCCCCTTCATTGCTCACAGTCCCTCAAGCCTTTCCATTCCCCTCCAGGGCTTCCAACATAGGTTGGATAGGAATTCTACTTGTTGGGACCTCAAGAATTCTACAGTTGCAACCACGAATTCACCCAGCAACAAAACACATGCTTCCTTTGCTTTAAAACAACACCTTACGCCCATGCACATAACCTCTTTCTCCATGAGATTATAGCTCCAAACATGCCCACAACAGTTTCCCTAAAGCTTCAACACTCAAATATTGATTGTTGGCTAGAAAACTCCATGTAAAAATTGCTCTACATACACAAACATGTATGTAGAATTTTGGTCCCTTCCCCATACAAATTTCCTCTCTTTCTCTTGATTGCTTGACTTGGACCCTTCACAAATCAAGAGCCAATTATGACTACAAGTGTCGAACTTGCATATTCTATAGTGGTATTATTCCTTCTCAATTTAGCAATGACTCTTTCCCACTATGTGGATGTATATTCTTCTTTGGATCCACATGACAAGTGTCAGTCTTTGGAGCATTATTTTCAGTTGGTTATTCAGTTGTGATATCTTCCGTTTGGAGTTCACATGAGCAATTGGATATGGGACCCTAGTTTACAATGTCGATTGGACTACTTAAGCATGGTGTCTTTCATTTCTACATGGGACCCTGGTTCTCTAGTATGCTTCAACACTATTGTCCAAACTTATCCATGGGACCCTAGTTCTCTAGTATGCTTCAACACTATGGTCCAAACTTATCCATGGGACCTTGGTTCTCTAGTATGCTTCAACACTATGGTCCAAACTTATCCATGGGACCCTGGTATATGGTTGTACACCCTCATAACAAGTGTTGATGACAACACTTTCATAAGGGGGGTGGAATGTAGTGTAGCTAGAGAGGTAGTGGGGGGTTCAGAGGGCCCATAGTAATAATAGTGGAGGCCATTCAATGTAAGGTGGACTAGGTCCACTATATTATTAAATAAGACCCACTATGGTAGTTAGATATAATAAATTTAATGGGACTTACTAGAAGGTTCCTCCTCTAGAATGTTCTTAGGTGGTTGGTAGCACTATATAAAGGGGTTCAAGTAATGTAATGAGACAAGTTGAGAAGTATTGTATTTGGAGCGGTAGCTCAGTAGGAGGATGCCCACTCAAAGAGGCAAGTGAACAGGAGAGGATCCCTTCCACAATAGGATCCATTGTATGGTGTTTCCCTACCCTAAGGGTTTTCTTATAATAAAAGTGTGGTTATTCTTTATTGTTCTATGAATATTTGTGGTGTTTTTGTATGCAAGTATTTGGTTCTTAACAAAATGTAGTGTACCTAGAGAGGTGATGGGGGGTCTAGAGGGCCCATAGTAATAACAGTGGAGGTCATTCAATGTAAGGTGGACTAGGTCCACTATATTATTAAATAAGACCCAGTATGGTAGTCAGATATAATAAATGTAAGAGAACTTACTAGAAGGTTCTACTTCTAGAAGGTTCCTCCTCTAGAATGTTTTTAGGTGATTGGTAAAAATATATAAAGGGGTTCAAACAATGTAATGAGACAATTTGAGAAGTATTGTATTTGGAGTGGTAGCTCAATAGAAGGATTCCCCCTCGAAGACGCAAGTGAACATGAGAGGATTTGTTCCCTAATAGGATCCATTGTATGTGTAAGGTAAAAAATCTATTATAGTAGCATGAAACATAAATATTGCAGAGAATAACAGCGAAACAACACAATAGATGAAACCATAGCACCAAAATAATACCTTTATTGATAGGAAACAATGTTCACTTGCCTCTTCGAGGGGGCAACCTCCAGCAGAGCAGTGCTCTATTATATTAATTCTCAAGACAAAACTTCACATACCCTCTACTCCATTTATATTAAATCTATCTATCCAAAAGAACAATATAGAGGAAGATCCTTCTCGAAGCGAAAGCTTTTATTAGGTCTTCTTACATTTGACTTATTCATCCTTATTTCTAGGCCTTATTAATATTGGCCTTTATTATGTGGAAATATATTATTCTACCTACGTGAGGGGTTGGGGAGGTTAGGTCCCTAACATACCCTCCCCCTTGAAGTACAGTCGTGTCCTCAAGGCTTAAGATGAGGAAATTGTTGGAGAATAGAGGTAGGCTCCTAGGTAGCATCGTCGGGACTTGAATCTTTCCACTGGAATAACACTTCCTTGATGGTGCACTAACGGAGACGACACTCGCATTGGTCCAAGACTCCTTGTGGTTGCAACCAGATGGAACCTTCTTCATCCAACTCATGGAGACTAGTTTGAGTTTGGCGCTTAGTTTCAATCACCTTCTTTAAGCATGAGACATGAAAAACAGGATGGAGCTTCAACTGACTGGGTATAGCTAACTGGTAGGCCATCGATCCCACTCGCTTGAGCACGGTATAAGGACCATAAAATTTGGGATAAAGTTTCTGATAGTGTTTAGCTTTGAGAAAAGTCTTCTTATAAGGTTGCAGTCGAAGAAACACCTGGGCCCCTTCAAGAAATTGACGTTTGGAATGATCTTAATCTTCTTGTTGCTTCATGTGATTCTGAGCCATGACCAAATTGTCTTTGAGGGCATGAAGAATAGCCTCTCGGACTGTAAGATTTTTGTCAACCTCCTGAACCTTGGAAACCCCTCACATGTATGAGAGAACCGATGGTGGCTTTTCACCATATACTGCTTCAAAAGGAGTCATGCGAGTAGTTGTATGGTAAGATGTGTTGTGCCATCATTAAGCTAAGGGTAACCACTGAAACCACCGATTTTTCCTCTCATATGCAAAACACCTCAAATATGTTTCCAAACACTTACTGACAACTTCAGTCCGGCCATCTGTCTAGGGGTGATAGGCGGTGTCGAGATGCAATCGGGTGCCCTGTAGCTTGAAGAGTTCTTGTCAAAAATTGATGGTGAGAGTGGGATCTTTGTCAGAGATAATAGAATTCGGCATGCCATGAAGCTTGAAGATATTATACATGAATATTTGAGCCACTGTGGATGTCGTGAATGGGTGTTGAAGAGCACACAAATGAGCATATTTGGAAAGACGATCGACGACCACAATGATGATTGACTTATTGCCCGATTTAGGTAAGCCGACAATGAAATCCATATAAATATCCCACCAAATAGCAGGGGGGATCGGAAGCGGTTAGAGGGTGCCCAGAGCTTTGAATGTTTCTCCCTTTTTACGTTGACGTACCTCACATTCAACTACAAAGGTGCGGACGTATTGTTTCATACCATCCCAGAAAAAAAAAGAATGTTTGACCCGTTCATAGGTTTTGGTAAACCCTGAATGCCCAGCTATGGGAGAAGCATGAAGTTCAGAAAGCACCATGGATTTAAGTTGTGATTGCTTGCATAAATATAGATGACCTTTATAGTGAAGCTCAACATTGTGCCAATATTACCCTGGAGAAGCTGGAAAATTGTGTTGCAATTGGTGGATTATGTTAGAATTTTTGGGGTCTTGCATCCATTCATGATGAACAACTTAGAGTCAATTTGGTACAATTAAGGAGAGGGATAAAAGGGACCTATATTCTTCATACTTTTGGGAGAGAGCATCCATAACTACATTTTCCTTTCCCTTATTGTAAATGATCGCATAATCATAGCCAAATAGCTTGGTCACCCATTTTTTTTGCTATGGTGAAGAAATTTGTTGTTCCAAGAAAATAC
Organism: Picea mariana; assembly: GCA_032191745.1. Lineage (NCBI taxonomy): Eukaryota > Viridiplantae > Streptophyta > Pinopsida > Pinales > Pinaceae > Picea > Picea mariana. The sequence continues at coordinate 4,915 of JASDQU010321528.1, read as the reverse complement.
TTGAGACTCTGATGATCAGGTTTGATGTGGAAGTGTTGTCCCAATAAATAAGGACGCCAGAGATCCACAACATGCAGAATACATAACATTTCCTTTTCATAGATGGATTGCCCCAAATGTCTCTCTGAAAGTTGTTTGGTAGTGAAGGCCAAAGGCCTGCCATCTTGCATGAGGACGACCCCAATTCCTTTCCCGAAAGCATCACATTCCATTATGAAAGTCTTGGTGATGTCTAGAAGTGCTAGGACAGGGGTCAAGCACATAACATCTTTCAAGGCTCGGAAGGAGTCATCAGTAGCTGGAGTCCAAGTGAAAGAATTCTTTTTAAGAAGAGAAGTTAGAGGAGCTGCAATTTTGCCATAATTCCGAAAAAACTACCGGTAATAGCCCGTTAAACCCAGAAAACCTCGCAAGCTCCTAAGATTTTTAGGGCGAGGCCAATCATGCATAGATTCAATTTTCTTAGGATCCACCCAGACACCATCCTTGCTGACAATATGACCTAGGTATTCCACTTCTGAAGCTCCAAAGGCACATTTAGATTGTTTGAGGAAAAGTCGGCACTTAGAAAGTAGATGGAGAACTTGATTCACATGGGAGAGATGGGATGTCCAAGTTTTACTATAGATGAGAATATCATCACAAAAAACTAAGACAAAATGACGGTGAAAAGGACGGAAGACATGATTCAAAAGACTTTGGAAAGTGGAGGGAGCATTACACAAGCCAAAGGGCATTACCAAGAACTCATAGTGACCTTCATGAGTTCGAAATGCAGCCATGGGAATGTATTCTTATTTCATACAGATTTGGTGGTAGCCAGGATGTAGATCAAGTTTCGTGAAGCACTGAGCACCACTCAATTCATCCAAGAGGTCGTCAATGACAAGAATGGGGAATTTGTCTTTGATTGTGAGTTTTTTGAGGGCACAAAAAATTAGGACACATGGGCCAAGTACCTTCTTTCTGGAGTACCATGGCCACAAGGAAAGAATAGGGGCTGGTACTAGGCGGATAACACCCGCTTCTAGCAATTCATGAACAATTTTCTCAATTTCATCCTTCTTGCAAAGGGACGACGATAAGGGCAAACATTGGGAGGAAGATTGTCCGGTATGAGAGGAATGGAATGATCATGGATTCCACGAGAAGGGGGGAGTTCTTTGAGAGTGGTCAAAACAACTTGCTGGTGGGAGAGGATAGATTGGATTCAGGATGCTCAGAGGGTGTCTCAACAACATGAATGGAGTGGAGTTGGGAAATAATGCCATAATGACCCTTTTTGAGGAGCTTTTCCATGCGATGGGAACTGATGATCTCGGGGGAGCTTATTGTGATGCCTTGGAACTTATATTGTTGTCCCTCCTGTTGGAATTGCATGGTTAAGTCCTTAAAATCCATGAGAATGGGGTCGAAAGTGCGTAACCATTCGGCACCAAGAAAAATGTGACAACCACCCATGTCTATAGCAAACATATGGAATTTTAGATGATATTGACCAATTTGGAGCCTCACATTTTCACATCGTCCCCCACATTTCATGGAACATCCATTGGCAATCATGATTTGAAAATTATTGACAACACAGATGTAACAATTGACTTCTTGGGAAATGCAGCGATGAATAAAATTATGGGTGTTACCACTATCCACAAGGATGATGACTTTCTGATTTTTAATGTAACCAATTAATTTGAGGGCCTGGGGAGCATAAAAGCTAGTGAGGGCATTAAGTGAAATCACCGATTCAACTTCTGGTTGATCAGAGGGTGGGGTCAGATCAGATGGCAGTGGTAACTCATCCATAGGTGAAACAACGACCTCTTCTTCAGAAATATCCTCAGTCGTGGCCATAAAAAGCTTTCGTTCCTTACACTTATGCCCTGGAAAATATTTGTCATCATAATTATAACAAAGACCCTTGAGTTGACGTTCAACCATTTCGGCCCTGGTTAATTTTTGGATCTTGAGGGGAGTTGCAGAAGGGGCGAAATTGGTGGGTTTAGAGCGAGGAGGAAATTATGGTTTGCAGATTTGGGAGGATACAATCTATTGTGTTTCCTTGGCTCATTGAGTAGATTTCAACCAAGTCTCGGGGAGTTCCATGAGAACATGGGCACATATTTTATCTTTTAGACCACTGATAAAGCATTCCTTAAAGAAAGCATCTAACATGTCCTCCATTCTAAAAGAAAAGTGCTCAAATGTGGCGATAAAGTCTTCCATTGTCCCAGACTGCTTCAACTTGGTCAAATGGCCTAAATGGTGGGTGTCGTAGTCAAAGCGATCATAAAGCTCTGCAACAAAATGTGTTGAAGCAACATACCCTTGGCGAGCCTTTTTACGCCATTTCCACTATTTCCAGGGTTCCGGATCCAGATGTAGGATACCATAACGAAGCTTGGATAAATCATTAGTAATGCCATGCAAAGAGAAATAATGTTCCATTTGAGTGACCCGGCCTGTGGGATCCGAGCCATCAAATTTGTTTACCTCAATTCAGGGAGGGTGGAGGTCTCGAGAAAAGTGGGTAGTTTGAGGACCTTGGTAATGGGAAGAGTCATGGTCTTCCAGATAGGATGATTGTTCAGAATAGGAAGGGTTCGTGGAATGACCCATGAATTCGTCAAGTGTGGCTTTGATGTATTTGAGGTCTTTGATGTGGGAACATTGGTCCTGTAGGACTTGAACAACATAATTGAGTGAGCTAAGGTTGGCATTGATATTCTCAATGTCCTCCTTGTTCTGGATATTGTCAGCAACCAATTTATTGAGTTCTTGGGTTCGGGTGGTGGCCATTTGGAAAAATGGGTAGGAAAATGGGATAGGGAGAAAACAAGGGGCTGAGAGGGGTGGGTGGGACTGCTGAGAAGAAGGGTGTCAAATGATAGGTACCATTGTGATCAGGGCGAAAAGGGGAATCCAATGGGATAGGGGCCAAATAAGGGTGCCAGAAAAGGGGTCGGGTCCACGAAAAAATTTGTATTAAAAATGATAGGTACCATGAGAATCAGAGTGAAGAGAGGAATCCGATGGGATAGGTCCCAAATAAGTGTGTCGGTGGGACCTCTATACTCTTTTTTTTTAACTCCTACGGAGTTATACTCCAATCTGAAGAATACTGTAGTGTTGAAAGGCCCAAATTCTTAACATGAGAAAATGTGTAGTAATTTCGCAACCAGAATGGAGGAGGTAAAGTTGTGCAACAATGGATCTTGTATGCTCTGTGTATTTTTTCGTCCCAAGGGTTAGGGTATTTAGGGTTTCTACAAACAAGGGTTTTCCTTGTGCTATAGCTCTTTGATTTATGTGCGGGGTCCAACAATAGTACTTGGCCCAATATCTCAGGGCACCAACAAAGGAGGCTAGACCGTGCCCTTAGATGTACTACTCGACTACCCAGGTACTAGAGAGTATCTTCTCGAGTGTTGTTCTCAATGGAACTATAGCAGTCAGGCAGTCGATTGGTTTATCTATGGAGGGCTTCAGGAGATCTAGGCCAATCTGTATACATGTGTTGTCTGATGCACTACCACTCGAAGGGGTACCAACAAGGGTTACAAGGGTGGCCAACAATGTGCGATTAAGTACCACTTGTAGTTCCTGTGTGTATGCTTCCCCGACCGTGAATTTATATGCCGAACGACAAATCTTTGTAGCTTTAAGACGTCAGAATACGTCTTTACCTTCAAAAAAATAACCCACAATTTTCTGCCAAGGAAAGTGCCCTGATACCACTGGCAAGGTACCAGATCTATTATAGTAGCATGAAACAAAAATATTGCAAAGAATAACAATGGAACAACACAATAGATGAAACCACAACACCAAAATAATACCTTTATTGATAGGAAACAATGTTCACTTGCATCTTCGAGGGGGAACCTCCAACAGAGCGACACTCTATTACAATAATTCTCAAGACAAAACTTCTCATACCCTCTACTCCTATTTATACTAAATCTATCTATCCAAAAGAACAATCTAGAGGAAGATCCTTCTAGAAGTGGAAGCTTCTATGAGGTCTTCTTACGTTTGACTTATTCTTCCTTATTGTTAGGCCTTATTAATATTGGCCTTTATTACATGGAAATATATTATTTTACCTACGTGAGGGGTTAGGGAGGTTAGGTCCCTAACAGTATGGTGTTGCCCTACCCTAAGGGTTTTCTTATAATAAAAGTGTGGTTCTTCTATATTGTTCTCTAAATATTTGTGGTGTTTTTGTATGCAAGTATTTGGTTCTTAACAAGTGGTATCAGAGCACTTTCCTTGGCAGGAAGTGTGGGCAATTTTTATTTTTCCAAATTTTTTGGAGAAGAAAACGAGGGCCTTGACATTCCGGACAATTTCTGCAATTTTTTGTACAACATTTGCATAAACTATTTGTAGATCTAAGTTCCTATAGGAAAAAAACCAATTAAAAAAAAAAAAAAATCATCTAAAACGGAGTCCGAGAAGTGAAGTTATCCCCATTCTAAAATCTACAATTTTTCAAGGTTTTCCGCAGTCGATCGCATGATTTTTATGATGTTTGTAGGACCTGGGGCCGAATTTTCCCAAACAAATTACAGACCTGAGTTACTCTCACAATTTCACCCAAATTCAAAAAACAAAATCGCCCAAATTGGAGTTCCGTAAGTGAAGATATCGTTGATTTAAAATCAACCATTTTGGGGGCTTTTCGTGACGACGACGAGACTACAAAGTTTATAACTTTTCACAGGCTGCTCAGATTGCTACCAGATTAGTGCCATTGGATAGAGGATTTTCATTGCTTTCTTCTGGCATATTATATGAGGTTTTTTCGATGGATATGCGATGCACTCCAACCTATACAAAAATTCCAGTGTCTCTAAACGCTCTCAATGATATAATAAGGGAACACCTTCAGATTTATCCCGCCATTTTGACA
>JASDQU010321527.1:609-12414 GCA_032191745.1 Picea mariana | reverse complement strand
TTTTCCTTGTTTAATTGTAGAATCTCACGGGGTCCTTCATGAGACTTGTAATTCATTTCTCCATTGTTGACTGAGCAATAAAGGATATCAATGCCCCCCTTTGTTCGTTGTTTGTTTTGTGATATGTTTTCATTCATTTCTTTGTTTATAACTATGTTATGCAAGAACGACCCCAACAAGTGGTATCATAGCATATGGTTATTGGTCATTCACGCGTAAAGAAGGAGAGTCGACTACAATGGAACCGAGGGTTTGGTGCTCTGTCCATGAGGAGGAAAAACCAATGAGTTTCAAAACACCTGGCTATGTGAGGAAGAAGGTTGATCCATGAGGAGTAACAACTAACTATTGGAGGAGCCCATGAAGGTGGAAGGTGTGTTGGTTCATGAGCCTTGAGGAGGAGGAAATGATCGTTGATTGTTGGGTTAGTCATATTGTTGATTCCAGGGAATGAGGAACAACATCGGTAGAAGGAAATTGAATCAATCCATGACCATTCCAAATCGAGGAGGAGAGAACCTACATAGTCGCTGCACCGAGATGCTCAATGTACACAATAAGCGTGGTATTGAGAATGTGATAGGAATTGACCCAGTTAAAATCCAAGACCACCAATTAGGTGAATTTTAAGTTTGCATGAGAAATTGGAGACAAACATTGCAACAAGTAGCTTGTTGGGCTAGTGCAATCTCCATGGTTGCAGTAGGCCCATCCTGGTGGGCGGTAAAAGTAGTGGTTTGTAAAATAAGAGGTTTATCTTGTGCAAATAGAGGCGTTTGTAAAGCAAGGTCGGGAGCATCTTGTCTGCAGGTTGAAGAAGGCATTGTACAGACTTAAACAAGAACCCAGGTCATGGTATATGAAAATTGATGAACTACAAGGAGAACATCTTCTTGTGAAGGTTTTTACAGAACCTCCCCAAAAAAATTATCCCTTGGCTGTTTATAGCGGAGGTGGGCAGCTGGAGGTTTTTTTTCCAGTGTTCCTTTCATTACTATACTCCTTGGTGTGCATCTAAAAATACCGCACCAATGCTAAAATGGTAAAAAAAAACATTACTGTTCATAGCGGAGATTGTTAGTGGACACAAGTGGTCGAAAGTTTTTTGCAAACAAATTTTGTTGGTGTTTCTATACAGTACATTCACCCCGGTACTCAACTAAAACATAAAACACCGTTGCATATATTTTTAAATGCATCGTCGTAAGTTATAAAAAATAACAAGCACTGATCAAAGTGCATCAACACCATTGAATCTTATGTACCGGTGTGTACACAATGCCTGATGGTGCACTACGGTAAGGGTAAATAAAATGAAATTTCCAGAACGATTTTCATTGTGACACCTCATCCAATGCTTCCAATCACTCAAGAAAGTACCGATGCTTACTCTATTTTCATGGACTCCTTGTTGTCAGTGCTTCTTAGTGATTTGGATAGCTCCGCCAGTTGATATTCCACACATTTCCATTTTTTGGAAATTACCATGAATTTTCATTGCCTCTCAATGGTAGAACCATGCCTCCTCGAGACATAAGAGTCTAGGTAATTTGTTTATTACCTTCCCATTTCCATTTTCATGATTTTAAAATTTGAATGTAGCTTGAAATTTGGGATTTTTTTCAATTTTTTTCCATATCAATGCAATTTTTTTCGATTCAGATCACCTTGGCACACCGTTTTGATTTGGATCACCCCAGTGTGATGCGTCCTGTGCTAATTTCACAATAAGCACCAGGGCCAATGCATCCAAGTTTAACCTTAAGTGATTCTTCCTCATAAATGACCCGAATCCAGTGCACTATACAGGACAATGCCTGGTTTATAACGTGTCAGTGCTTTTCAAACTCCAAAGCACTAGTGTGTTCCATTTAACCAAGCACATAATTAAAAAACCACACAAGAAATATAACTAAGCAATGTAACAAGTTTAAAAAAAGTGCACATGTGCAATTAACATCTCCACACTGGAACATATGTTGATCGATTGACATTGCAGGGCATTTCCTTTGATGCCCTATGGTCGGTGCTCTACTATCCACAACACCTCGTTAAACAAAATGCATGTGCTTCATTAACATAGCCACACCAGTGCGCTCCTAGTAACAAATCACATCGGTTAATTTGCATTGAATCAATATAATGGAGCAGTGCCAATACTCACAGAAACCACATATGGACATTAAACTATATGTCGCACGATAAACATCAAGACGATGGTATGGAAACTATAGTGCACCGGTACAGTCCGTAAGTGAAATCACACCATCCTGAACACATTTCATAAAAAACGGGTCGGCAGTGTGTTTATTTTAACCAAACACACTGTTGTGTTGTGTCATTTCAGTGGACGCCCTGTAACCAACGTTCTCGACAACAAAACACATTGTTAAAAAAAATGTCGGTGCTCCAATAGCATGGTAGCACCAGTGCATTTATATTAACACATCACATTGAGTGAGTACATATACAACAATTTCAATTACCTGTGCGGATGGATCCAAACAACACACCGGTTTTTCACAAGTTTTCAACACAATGTGTCTTATGGTAAGCATCACTAATATGCTAGGAAGTGTACCAATTGAGATAAATGCACCGATGCGTTGAATTAATCGAACGAACCGCCAAGTTTTTGAAAAAAAAATATCCTCCGTGGTGCATCAAATAGTTAAAACGCACCAGTGATGTGTACTATAACTCAAAGCGAAAAATACATAATAATTTACCATATTGGTTTGTTTTATGGGATGCCCCGTTATCAGTGCGTTATAATACAAACAAATTGGCATCAATGCATACAAAGATGAAATGGAGTGTCAATGCATTACTTTAAATGAAATGCACCAGTGCGGTTAAGTAAGTTGTACCAGGAAAAATAATTTAAAAATTATCATCCTGATGTGTCTTTTAAAACACACCTATTAATGATGCGTCAAGAAAATACAACGCATCGATTAAAAGTGCCCAGTGATCGAACCAACATAGAGATTCAATGTGTTTAATATAACTAAGCACATTGTGTGGTTTAACATTAGCAAAGTCTACTACAACAGTGTGTTGCGTAGAACTAATCGACCCATGTTACAAACTTCATATGTGAAATGGCATCATGGGTCATTTTGTATGACAACCCTTAACCAATGCACTATATATCACAATGCACCGCTATAGATATCGATGCTTGACTAACAATGATGCACCGGTGTGTTATATTTAACACATCTTTGTTCGCTACCTTATGTCTGATAAGGAGCACCAGATGCAGTGCATATGTTTTTTGTTAATAACATCGGTTACTTTTTCACTTATGTTTTGCAAATAGAAACTAATTTCAGTTTCTGATAAATACAAATTAGTTAAATATGATTGTGTTTTATATTTTAAATTCATTTTATCTATATATATGTGCCTAAAAAGGATTTTATGTGAATTAGATATGTCGACAACATCGAGTGCAGTAGTAACAACGACAACAATAGCAACTAGAAGAAAAACAATTTAATTCACAAACTACATACACAAACCTCCACAATTAAATTTTGTGGAGGCAAAAACATAGGTCACTCTTTGGTGCCTTTCATAATTTAGTGCATGGACTCGATCCTTTGCCACTTCCTTAGTGTTTTTCCTTACATCTCCTCCTTCATGGGATACTCGACTTTCTCCAAGATATCATCCTCGTCATTGTTGTAGCCATAATATGAATTGTGGTAAATTTGCTTGTAGATCGCATGCCTACACCTCCTCTTCTTCACCTCTAGGGGGCTTATCAAATAGCTCTTTGAGGATGGGGAGTAATTTCGTAGACTCGAAGTATATATAATCGGGGCCCTTTCCTATGGCATCGGGCACATCAACTTCCTTCCCTTCCAAGTTCGTCATCTTGGTCCCTACTTTGGAATAATTAAGATTGTCAAGCTCTATGATCAGAGCTTCATAATTCCCCTTTGCCATGTTCAACAAGAAAGCACCCTGGTGGATGTATTAATTTTAACACTGTGTCATCCTCAAGAATGACCAAATCTCCATCTTGTATATTTAATAGAAGTTAAGAAGCACATTTGGAAAATAATTGATGATCCATAAGCTTTATTAGCATGACTTATTGTTAAATATCAAGCATTTCATTGGACTTGAACTACTCCTCCATGAGATCCTCACCTGTGTACTTACTAAGAAGTTCATCATGTTTTTTCTTCTCCACAACCATGTTCTCGATCTCTTTCTCATCTAGAAGGGGCACTTGGGAAACAAACTCTCATTCTCTTTGTTGCTAGTTTCCCTTGTCCTGCACTCCCATTTCTTCCACAACATCCTCATCTTCCTCGAATAAGAACGACTTAATGGAAACAACCTCACCGCTCTTGATCGTCAACTTGGACTCCCTCTAGATAGTCTCGATTCTCTGCCACTCCCTCAGCACACTGGCTCACATCTCCTCCTCTGCAGGCAGCAAGACTTTCTCCAAGATATTGTTCTTGCCATCCTTAACAACATAATAACTGACGTCAATTCGCTTATAAATCGAATACCTGGACCTCCTCTTCTTTTCCTCAGGGGTCTTATCGAATAACTCTTTGATGCCGAGGAGGAATTTCCCAGCCGCACTTGTACAATTGATTGCTAGAAGATTGTAAAAAAGAGTCATATAAAAAGAATTATTACTAAACATGTTTTTCTATAATATGTTCCAATAATTACCAAATTAATTTGTTTTGTTGTATTTACTTTCATGTCCATTTAAGAAAAAAATATTGTCCTTTTTTGTTTTTCATGAAGATTATGAAAATTCCAAGCGATAAACGAGGGGAAATCCAATACATGTCAGTAGGGATGCCCAAAAGAGTGTACAAGGTGATGGTAAGATAAATGAACATAATTTCATCAAAGGAGGATGCATCCCAACAACAACATGCATTAGAGGTATGTGATCATTCATTTATTCTTTTATGTACATCGAAATTATTTATCATATTAAACACAAATTTTCAATTGTTTTGTTGCAAAAAAGAAAAAAAAATGGAACCCGATTAGCACATAAGACGGGACGACAAGGAAAAAAGGGGTTGATCGCAAAGTTTGTGAGTACTTACATTTTCGACATTACTTAAGTTTTCATATTTGTTGTGATCTTTATATTTGAATAATTAATTTACATTGATCCTTGGATGTCTACTAATAGGTGCTAACATACAAAGAAGAGCCAACCAAACTATTGATCAACATTGGGTTAACTAAGGGTTGTAAGTATATGTTGAAGTATCAAGGTTTAATTGAACAATTTGTAAGTAGCTATGCTGTTTAACTTCCCAACTTGTTTTATAATTAATGGAACAATAAGAAACCTTTATATTAATCATATCGACTATGCTTTGTCATTGCGTATAAACACGCAGGAAACAAAGTATGGAGAGGAACCAATGGAAGATCTTTTGTTACATGACATGAGGCAAAGCTTCGAAAGCATGTGTATGGTTTATGAATCACAAGTTGCTATGGTATGCTTTTTGATATACACAATCATGTATATTCTACTATATTATAAATGTACATTTACTTATTACACTTCATTTTTGTGTTTGTAGATGGAACATGAGCAGTTGGAACATCAAAAAAAAGTCGAGCAAGAAAAAAATTGTTTAAGTAGCCAAAGTACAATATCACTTACAATTGATCAAGAAATGAGGGATGCACATAGCTCAAGCAATGACAACAATTCAAGTGATGAATGACAATCAATATAATTGAATGTTACTGCAATTTGTGTGTTTTGTAATAGAGGTCTGTAAAAATCATGGATTTTTCCTAATGTAGTGGACATAATGTCCCAATTGCATTAGGACATGTTACCAATAACTGTAACAATTGCATATTGGTTCCATTTTTATTATTGCGGAACTTTACGTTGTCCCACTTTGTATGACCATGGGTCTCGTATTCATATATAATAAAATGGGTTTATTAATTTATTGCACTGTCAAATGTTGGAAAATGTTGCGTTGTTGATTAATTAATATGTGAATGATTTACATTGTTGCAAATAAATGAATAATTAAATGTGGATGATTTACATTGTTGCAAATAACAAAGGTGTAATATGTTGGATAAGACATTAATGCAATCATTATATCAAAATGCAATAAAACAATGTAAAATACAATATTATTACAAAAAATATTTGTTAAAGAAAACAATTAATTAAAATAATACATATCGGTGCATTCTTATGAACTCACTAAATGGTGCCTGCAATAATATAGAAACCAGAGCTTTTTAAGGGAATATACACACTGGTGCATATTAATCATATTGAAGCACCAATGCATATTAATTATACGGAAGCACTGGTGCATAAAATGTGCGATAATATATATTGTTTTAAAATATTAAGGTGGAAATGTGATAAATATGCATCGGATTTTTAAATATAATAACAACACCAGTTAGGGATGATTTTAAGGATGGATTTTTTTTTTAAATGTAGAAACCTTGGCGAATCTTACTAGTCCTTCATATGCCAACTATAAATGTTTGGCGATATTTTTGTAAAAATATTCAAATTTATAAGGGTTTTATATAGTTTTTATAAAATATTGGTAATTTTTAAGGTAAAATAATTTTATCCTGTAGAATTTGGGCTAATAATTTTTAAAATAGCGAATCTCGTTTTTGGAAAAACCATGGAAAATTAGCCCATGAGCAAAATTTAGCCCCTAAAATCATTCATGACACCGGTTCTTTAAAAAACTTAAACACATCGGTGTGTTTAATAAGATAAATGCGTCGAAGCATTATATGTAATACAGGCACTAGAAAGTATGAATTATACAAGCAATGGGACGAACATAAAATACAAGTGCAATGACGCTGCATACAACAAAATGGGAATCTAGGGCGTAATAATCATAACTGCCACGATGAATTTGCATCATATGTAAGCACCTGGTCAGTAATGTAATGGTGAACCGACACATTTTCATCTTATGTACACACTGGAGCATTGGTGCCCCAGTGTGTTTTCATTTTATGTATGCACCAAGAATTTATCTAATGGCGTGTCGATGCATTTTGGTGGTTTTATGTATGTTCTGAGGAAATTTATGTAATTTCATTCCGGTGTGTTTGATGTTTTTGTACGCACTGGGGTGTTTTATTTAATAGTGTACCGGTGTGTTTTGACAATAAAAGCACCGAAACAACAAAAAAAATCCGCTTCAACCTCTGCCCGACCAAATTTTTTAGTTATATGGAACATCCACTAAAACCTATGCAACCAATAAAGTAGATTGTAGTATAGTTTTTTTGAAAATTTTGCCAAATTTTGTAACACTAAAAACCTCCGCAAAAACCTCTACTAGAAGGTGTTATCCTTGTAGTGATACTTTCTTCTTTCAATGAGGTTTTATTAAAAGTAAAGTTGATCCAAATCTTTATATCAAGAAGGATGGAAATAGTCATGTTGCTTTGATTTATTTTATATGTTTATGATCTGATCATAATAGAAAATGTTAATGAGTTAATTGAAGAAATAAAATATTGTTTTCATGGGAATTTGAGATGAAATACCTTGATCACTTGCATTATTGTTTAGGCCTTGAGGTATGGAGAGAAGATGGTAAAACACTAATCACACAAATCAAGTATACAATGGAGTTAATTAAGGGGCTTAATATGAGTAAATGTAAACAATGTCTACTCCATTAGAAGAGAATGTTAAAATCTGCAATGATGATGAAACAAAAGATGTGAATGGTACTTTGTATCGACAGTTGGTGGGAAGTCTAAATTATCTCACCACAACCAGGCTATATATTGCATATTCGGTCAATATACTTAGTCAATTCATGGCTAAGCCTCATGACAATCATTGGTAAGCAACAAAGAGAGTCCTTTGATATTTGAAAGGGATTGATAATTTTGATATTGAATATACTGATAATTTTAATGTTGAGTTGATAGGTCATTTAGATTTAGATTGGGATGGAGATCTCAGTGATGAAAATTCAACCACAAGATATGCATTCATCATAGGATCTAGAATCGTGTCATGGAGCAGCAAGAAGCATCCAACAATTTATTTGTCATCCACTGAAGCTGAATACAAATCTTTATGCAGTGCCGCCTGTGAGGCAATTTGGTTGAGATAGATTCTTGAAGATGTGGGAGAACAAAAAGTACCAACAATTATCAAATGTGATAACCAAATTTCCATTAAAMTRGYAAACAATCCAGTGTATCATGCCAAATTAAAGCATATTGAGAGACATCATCATTTTGTAAGAGAGAAGATACACTCAAAGAAAATTGACATGGTATATTGTAATACAAATGATAACGTGGAAAACATCTTTACAAAGCCTCTTGGAAAGACGAAATTTGAAATTTGTAAAAATAAGTTAGATTTAGAAAATGTGTTTCTCAATTAAGAAGGAGTGTTAGAATAAATCTAGAAATGTATAAGTGTCGATGAAATGTCAAATGTGTATCAAAATGTTTTTATTCAATTTATCTAAATATTAGATCCACTATTCTAGGAGTTAGTTTAATCATCTAGCTTCCTATAAAAGAATTACATTTCCAAGCAATAATACTCAATGTGTGTGAGAATTCTATCTTATTTCTATGTGAGTTTTGTGATCTCAAAGTTGTAAGGACATTGTTTCTCAATGCCTAAAGGGTTTTAAAGGTTTTGAAATCAATCAAAAACCTTAAAAATTCTTAAACAAATTCAAACTATATCCTCTTTAGATTTTTTTTTTTTCCTCACCAAATTTCAATAAAAATAAAGTTTTCTAATTTGTTTTAGATAATACATATAATAAAATATCATTAAAAAATGTTTTATCCATATCTTTCTAACAAAAGTACGTTAATGTAATTTTATAATTGTTTTTAAATAATGCATATATTACACTATTATTAAGATAATGCTTTATCCCTGTCTTGTTACTAAAAATAGCAATGTTTTATAAGTGTTTTTATGCCTATTATTTGATAGGTTTTTATTGATTTCATCTTTTCTTTTGTACTTGAATAAATATGTTTGTTATTTACATGTGATGGATTCATATTAGAAGGAGATTTGTAAGGGGGCTTTTGAGGTATTGAAAGTTTGAATAAATATGTTTGTTATTTATATGTGATGGATTCATATTAGAAGGAGATTTGTAAGGGGGCTTTTGAGGTATTGAAAGTTTGAATGATAAGGATTTTTTCAAAGTTTGCAATCTTTTAATTTTTGAAGTGTTCAATTTACTTTTGTTTACCATAATAAAATTGATTCATCAAAAACTTTGACAAATTTATTAATTATAATAAAGAATTTTTTAATATAGATTATTAAAAACAAATTAAAAAGTACAAGTGGATTATGAGTGATTAAGTTCTAGAAGATGTTGAATTTTTTCAATGTTAATTAAAAAACACATGAATTTTTTAATATAGATTATTAAAAAAAAATAAAAAAGTACAAGTGGATTACCAGTGACTAAGTTCTAGAAGATGTTGGATTTTTTCAATGTCAATTAAAAAACACATGGTAATTTCTCCATTATTAACATCTTAAATCAAATTTTTCATCAATTATAATAAAGAGTTTTTTAATATAGATTATTAAAAAACAAAAGAAAAAGTACAAGTAGATCAAAGAGTAAAATTGATTTATCAAAAACTTTGACAAAATTTTCATTAATTATAATAAAGAGTTTTTTAATATAAATTATTAGATAAAATATGAAAACGTATAAGTGGATCACGAGTGACTAAGTTCCAAAAGATGTTGGATCTTGTCAATGCCAATTAGAAAACATAGGGTAATCTCTCCATTATTAACCTCTTAAATAAAAATTGTTTTTTAATATAGATTATTAAAAAACTAATGAAAAAGTACAAGTGGATCAAAAAGTAAAATTGATTCATCAAAAACTTTGACAAAATTTTTATTAATTATAATAAAGAGTTTTTTAATATAGATTATTAACAAAAAAAAATGAAAAAGTACAAGTGGATGACGAGTGATTAAGTTTTAGAAGATGTTAGATCTTGTTAATGTCAATTAGAAAACACAGTGTAATCTTTCCATTATTAACATCTTAAATCAAATTTTTTATTAATTATAATAAATAGTTTTTTAATATAGATTATTAGGAAACCAATGAAAAAATATAAGTGGATCACGAGTAACTAATTTCTAGAAGATATTGGATTTTGTCAATGTCAATTAGAAAAACACATGGTAATCTCTCCATTATTAACATCTTAAATATATGTGAGTTGATGAAATCATTTGTATCATTAATTCTTTTTTCAAAATATGGCATAGTATTTATAAATTTTCCATTATTCATTAATTATAATAAAGAATCTTTAAATGCAATTGGACTATAACATGACATAGTATTTATAAATTTTTATTATCTATTAATTATAATAAAGAGTTTTTAAGTACAATTGTACTATGAGTAACTAAGTTCTAGAAAATGTTGAACCTTGTCAATGTCAATTAGAAATCATTTGTATCATTAATCCCTTTTTCAAAATATGACATAGTATTTATAAATTTTCCATTATCCATTAATTATAATAAAGAGTCTTTAAATGCAATTGACTATAACATGACAATATTTATAAATTTTCCATTATCTATTAATTATAATAAAGAGTTTTTAAGTACAATTGTACTATGAGTATCTAAGTTCTAGAAAATGTTGAATCTTGTCAATGTCAATTAGAAAGCACATTGTGATTTCTCCTCAATCAACATCTTGAACATATGTGAGTTGATGAAATCTCTTGCATGACTAATTCCTTTTCAAAAATATAACATATAAGTTTTCAATGTGTTTTAATTGAAAACTAGTAAACAAGTGCAAGTGGATCATGAGTGAATGTCAAGAAAGCACAATGTAATATCTTAAATCAACATCTTCAATATATGTGTAGTTATGAAATAATGTAAGAGTATTTACTTTTTGAAAATATGATTTAAAAGTTTTCAATGTGTTTTAATTCATTGATAATAAATTCTTAGATAAATATGATGATTTTTAAATTATTTTTTTATTAAAAAAATATTTTCAATATTATTAATAATTTTTTATTTATTTATTAATAATATAGTTTGAGTGGATCTAATGGTTAAGAACATGTATTTTTTCTTAAAAAATCACAAGTTCAAATCTAGAGGTGGTAGGTATGTATACCTCTGTAGACTTTACCACTCAAATCGCTAAACAAAGAAAGGTCCCATACACCAATTTGATGTGATAACTTGACTATAATTTTAAAAATAGATTATTATATATATATAGTTGTCAAATACTTATAGATCTTGAGTAATAATATTTTATATTTTATAAAATATAAAGATGAAAATATTACAAATTTATAAGTGAGGTATTTTCGAACAAAAGATAACCTGTCTATTTCAAATTTGTCACTCACTCACTTTCATCGAAAGATGTTCACGGACGCAAGCAAGTAATAAGTAGTGGATACATAATCTGGCATTGATTCTGCAAGTTTAAAGCACAACCAGTCATCACATGCAATGGAATCCTTCTAGATCTCCGATAGGAATTCTTCTAAAAGTGCAAAAAAACGTTTTTATAGTTTAATGTGTTACAGAGAAAACCACAGGAATTGAACTCAAATTCCCTATTAATATAAACGTTTAATAAACGGTAAAAAGTCTAGACGTACATACAGTTGCCTTGTCTTTATCGTTTCCAAACAGAAAGAAATCATGAAGATTTCCAGTCGGTTTTTTGACATTCAACTCCCCACTCTCCCAATACAGACGTA
>JASDQU010321524.1:0-13086 GCA_032191745.1 Picea mariana | reverse complement strand
AAAAAAAAAAGGTATTTTGCATTGGTTGGTATTTTTGTCTTGGAACCTTTATCATTAGCTTAACAAATTTAGCGAAAGATTGCATTTTACTTCTGAGTTGCAGAGTTAACATTGAATATTGCACTGTTTTTATTTAGCATATCATTCACTGAAGAGTTAAAGTTAGGCTTTGCATTATATCTATTTTTATTTTCATGCAGAGTCATAACACCATGAGTTTCATTTCCATACCTTTTTGAGTAATCACGGCCAATAAAATTTACGCTTTAAATTAAAATTGATTAGTAACGATTTTATTGTTTAGGGTGCACAAACTAGCCTAGGATTTAGTGCCTTGGAATAGGATTTTGTGAGTAAACTTCTCCAAGGCAATTAAATCAACATATGTGTCTGAGAAAGCGAGTTGAGAAATCCATTGTATAATTGGTAATATTAGGAGGCTCCGCTCACACCGGAGTTAAGAACGAGGTCGCACGAATTTTGTTGAAGGGATAACCCCCGGATACTCACCTAGCGTCAGATATATTTCTGTGGATTTATTCGTATTTGGGGATCTTGCTAGTATCCATACCTCTGTGAGAGGTGGTACTTTCAAGGTTTCAGGCTTTTCTACCCTTCCCATACGATAATCCAGACTTACGATTGTTTGCCTGTGCATCAGTTATACAGTGGTTGATTAGTTGCTTGACATAGGTTTCTCATAGGTTAGTTGCAGGGGTTATTCTGCTTGTATCCTAAGTCAGATAGGGGTCGAACAACACACAACCTTTATGGAATATTACCTCTCCGGGGGATCTGACCGACTGGTTGTTAAGCCTACAAGGGCCCTTATAACT
This sequence comes from Picea mariana, assembly GCA_032191745.1. Lineage (NCBI taxonomy): Eukaryota > Viridiplantae > Streptophyta > Pinopsida > Pinales > Pinaceae > Picea > Picea mariana. The sequence goes on along the minus strand of JASDQU010321524.1, from coordinate 12,250 downwards.
GATTTTGTTACCTCCAAACTTTAGCAGGGAGTCTCAAGTCCCTCCTGGATGAGGCATGCCTTCTTTAGCGAGGGAGGCCACTCGACCACTTTAGCCTGTTTTCATGCATATTGGCCGATTGAATTTTTGGTATGCTCTTTGATTGCTAGTTGGCCTTAGGATATCTTTTTATTTGTTGAGAGTCATAAGTCATCGTGGAGTCAGACCAACTTCCTCGCAGGTCCCGTCGGTTGTTACAATTACCACCGGTTTTCGAGCTTTTGCCTTCTAAAAGGCATAGAGTTATCGGGAGTGGTACACATACATCCACTTTTCAGACTTGTGATCCCACAAGGATGAGTACTGAGTCTAGTCTTTAGAACACTGGGAGTTCATCAACTCCCAATCCCACTATAGTTAATTTCACTCCTTTGACACTTGCAGCCGCTATAGTTGCAGTGCCGGAGGCTTACACCGGTACTATGGCTCAGCCTGTAGTCAATGCTTCATCTCTTGCCTCTAACCCTTTTGGGGGTTTTGGCCACTCTCCGAGTTATAATGTTCAGACCATCCCCATGGCTACTATTCCATTTTCTTATGGTATGCCAAGTTTCACTTCGCATTTTTCGACTGCCATCCTAGCTACTGGCCATAATGCTAGCCTTGGACCTGGGGGCACTACACCTCCTTACACTCCTTTTCAGTTTGGTATCTCTCATGTTCCCCAAGCGAATCCTAATGTAGGAAGTGTCCCCTTCCTTAACTTCGGGTCTAATCCTTCTATGACGGGATGGAACAACCAAGCTGGTGGACAAGTTCCACCCTATATCCCTATCCCCTCGGTGCCGAATTCGACCAATAATTTTGGCATAATGAATCCAATTCAATCCTTTGGATTCTCACCTGGACGAGGTCAAACTTATGTCTTGGGCACCCCCCAACCTGGATCTAATCTAGTTGGGGGCAGTTTTAACAACCTTCAGTTTGGAGCTAATCCAACTGGGGGGAATTTTCATAATCCTTATCAGAACATTCCTGCTGGAATGATGCCCAATCCATCTTTCACGAATCTGGTCAGAGGAGGGTCTTTTAATTCCGGACAAGGTTCTAGTCCTTACCAGAATCTTGGATGGAACACAACTCCTAATACTCAGTCTTTTGCGGGAGGATGGGGTTAGGGGTCGCAACCCTGTATTCCCTTTTTGGCCACGCTTAATCTGCCAGATTTGTCTAAACTAATGAATGAACCGGTGAGTCATGATCCCACATGGCCCCCTGTCCCCACCAATATTCCGTCAGACATTCCAAAGTTTGAGGGTAAGAATGGCGAGGACCCTGGTGATCACATCACTACTTTTTACCTCTGGTGCTCGTCGAATTCTTTGAATCACGATTCTATTAGATTACGATTGTTTCAACACACTCTTATCGGGATTGCGTCACAATGGTATATTAAGCTACCTAGGGGGACATATGGGTCTTTTCAATAGTTAGTGCTAGCCTTTCTTAACCATTTTCAACTACCCATTCGTTATGATGCTGGCCTTGAACTTTTTCCAACTTTACGCTAGGGTACCAACACTCATATTTCACACCATATCTAGGAATGGTGTAGGCGAAAATGATTAGTTAAGACTCCCATACCCCCAACCTTTCTTTTAGAATGGTTTTTAAAGTCTTTGCACGCTCCTATTTCAAAGGACGTTTCTACTTCCGAGGTCTTTAGCAAGGAAGAAGCCATTTTTAGAGCCCATCAATTCGATTTGATCTATGCTCAGTCTGGGATGTTATACCACCTTCTTCCCGACGCACCGCGGTCGACTCATGACCCTAGACAGAGTCCTGGGCCCCATGCCGATGGCATTGTGGGGTACGCCAATGTAAAGTCTGTAGACTCGACAATGAAGTCTGCCAGAGGACCAACTTCATCTAGATCCTCCAAACCCACCCAATCGACGGATGTACATTCCGTGCAGTCGTCGAAAAACCCAAATGGTGACCAACAACCAGATGGGAATAAACGGAAAGGTCGAAATAATTGTAGAGGTGGGAAGAATAAACCCAAGGACAAGAATAATAATGGAAAACAGAACGATAATGCTGGAGAGGGCAAGAAAGAAAAGCATAAGGTTAAGTTTCCTTCTAAACTTTGTACTGATGATCACCTTACACACTTATGCCCAAAACTTGCGGAGGCTGCGAGGCTTTTAAATCTTCCGCCCACTATGCTAACAAATCCATTTCCTCACAACAAACACTTAGCCTCGAGTTCTTTGAATGCCTAAAATGCGCCTGGTGGGAGTCAAAACCCACCACCGCAAGATGGCGACCGTGTTTGTATCAATATGGTCGACGCAAAAATTGATATATCCACTCGCTCTCGAGATTATGGCTCTTCAAAAGATAGTACCAGCCTAGAAGCTCCTCCTCCACCCCTGGAGATGAATTTACATATCGAGAAACCAGAGCCACCACCTCATATTCCGAAAGGAGTATTCAAGTGCTCTACCCATAACCCTAATGCTAGAGCCGCCCAGAACTACTATATTGTTGAGGATATGGGCCAAACAACTTGCGCGATGTCGGCTTTGGAGGTACTCCAGAGGTGTCCATCATAGAGGAATGCCTTACTCTTTTCCTTAGGAGCTCTAGAACCTAGTGGCTCGAAGATCATCAAGTTTGATGTCACGGACATGAAGCCTCACTTACCCTACCATGTGGATTTCCAAATCCACATGGAGTATTCTAAATATACCATCAAACGAGCGATCGTTTATGAAGGTGATGCCACTTGTGTGATGTCCTTAGTCTGTTGGAAAGATATCGGTTCTCCAATCCTTTCAAAGTTGTCGACCATGTTGACCGCATTCGACGGTCATTCCTTCCTCCCTCATGGTATTCTCCCCACCTTTCCGGTCCAGTTAGGTGGGAAGACGGTAGAGGTGGAAGTAGAGGTAGTTGATGCACCTCTCGATTATAACCTGTTACTAGGTTGCAATTGGACTTATGCTATGATCGCCGTCGTATCGTCCGTTTTTCGCACGCTTTGTTTTCTTCATCAGGGAGAGATTGTGATGATCGACCAGTTATCCTTTGCGTACTCTAGCCCGAATGCATCTATTGGACTGTCGATCCCTATGGTCGACAATTCTCAATCGACAACTGAGAATATCGATGTCAGAATGTATTCTTCCCTCATGGGTACTTTCGAATTCTCGGCACCGACTGACCACGTTTACGCCATGTTTAGTACGCCCGCTTTATTAGAGAGGTCCATCCCTTTCCACACTTCTTATTCTAGTGACCCTTGGACATTACCTTCTCTGACTTCGTCGATTGAAGGTCAGTCACATGCTAGCATGGCTATGCCACTATCGACAACAGAGATTACATATCAAGCTATCCTTGACTCTTCTATCGATTCCGATCCTGTTCCCTCACAGACGATCGAGGAGGATCCAGTTCTTAGGCCTGTGTGGTCCACTTCGTTATCTTGTTCACATGATTTCTTGGATGAGACATTGCCTTCGGACGAAGCCATTCTTGAAGCAATGAATGTTTCCGAGAGACCTTGGGACGATATGCATCATCGATCTTATTTTCTCCCAAGTCTTAAAAGAATTGAGCAAGATGATTTTAGATCTACCTTGAGTGAGATAGTTGGTCACGCCATAGTTCCACTTGATACACATGGCATTTACACCGAAGGGAATATGGCAAGAATTTCTACTACCGTCCAGATTGATATCTCTCGTACCCTTGGCAAGATCGAAAATGTAAATATAGGTGCAAATTGTTCACCAGAAGAGATTCTGATTTACACCAACCTCTTCAAAGAATTTCGAGACTTATTCGCTTGGTCATATGAAGAGATGCCAAGGATCGACCCCCGTATTGTCGAACATGATATTAGGACTTACCCGGATGCTAAACCCATTCGACAACATCTTAGAGCTGTTAATCCTAGGAAGGCCCCTGCTATTAAAGAAGAAGTAGAGAAGCTACTTAATATCGACTTTATCTACCCGGTTCCCTTGACCGAATGGGTATCCAACTTCATTCCCGTGAATAAAAAGTAAGGAACCATCTGCGTGTGTATGGACTTTCGCGACCTGAACAAGGCTTGTCCTAAAGATAACTTCTCCACGCCTTTCATTGATCAGATTCTCGATGAGTGTGCAGGAAGCGAAATATTTTATTTTATGGATGGATTTTCAGACTATAACCAAATCCAGATCAAACCCAAAGACCAACATAAGACGACATTCATATGTCCTTGGGGCACGTTTGCATACCGGAAAATGCCTTTCGGCCTGAAAAAATTCCGGAGCAACTTTCCAACGATCCATGACTTTCGCTTTTCATGATCTCAAACACATAGTCGAAGTTTACCTCAATGATCTTGCTGCTCACTCTCACAAGAGAGTGGATCATGCTACGCACCTTTGACTGGTTTTTGAAAGATGCCACTAGTATAGAATCCGACTCAATCCTCATAAATGCATCTTTTGCGTTAGATCTGGCCATATCTTAGGATTCTTAGTCTCCGAGACAGGGATCATGGTAGATCCACTTAAGGTTGAGGCAATTCTTCAGTTGCCTCCCCCGTGCACGATTAGAAAGATTCAAGGTTTACAGGGGAAAGCTAACTTTTTGCGTCGATTTATTGTGAATTATGCCAATATCACTAAGGGTTTCATACGCCTATTGAAGAAAGACACGTTGTTTATCTGTGATGAGTGAGCCTAACAGTTTTTTGACGCTTTAATGAAAGCCTTGGTATCGACCCCTCTGCTGAAATCTCCTGTTTACAGTAGAGATTACTTGTTGTATATCGCCGCGTCTGAAGATACCATTGGTATGGTTCTAGTTCATGGGGATGATGAGCTCCCCGAGCACGTCATCTACTATCTCAGTCAAAATTTGGTTGATCCTGAACGTAATAACTCACACGTTGAAAAGCTAGCTTTAGCTGCCATCCACGTAGTCCAACGTTTATGACACTATATATTGATTTGAAAAACTATTGTGGTTGCCTATGCTAATCCATTTCAATACGTCCTCATTAGACATATCATAGGCGGAAAATACAATAAATGGACTGTCATCTTACAAGAATTTGATCTCGAGTTTGCTTTGACCAAGTCCAAGAAATCACTAGTTTTTGCAGAGTTAATATTCGATTTCCCATGATTAGACGAAGATGTTATTCATGTCGATTCGTTCGCAGATGAACACATTTTTCTCGTCTCATTGTCCGACCCCTGGTATGGAGATATTGTTTTATATCTTCAAACCTTGAAGTTCGATTAACATCTCTCGCGAGATGATTGACGACGCGTTAGATACCAAGCCAAAAAGTATACAATCGTCGTAGACACTTTGTATCGTCGAGGAATAGATAGTATCTTACGTCGTTGCTTAACTCACGAGGAAGCCAAGTTAGTCCTTAATGATTGCCACAAAGGGACTTGTGGTGGTCATCTATCCAGGCTTGCGACAACCCAAAAAATCTTGCGATCCGGTTACTTCTGGCCCTCTATCTTTAAAGATTGTATTGAAGCGGTTAAAAAGTGTCACCCCTGCCAGGTGTTCACTCGAAAAATGCACTTGCACCCAGCCCCTCTTCACCCAGTCATTACCATCGGTTCCTTCACCAAGTGGGGAGTAGATTTCATTGATTGTAACCCAACTTCGGTTTGGGGGCATCAACACATTATCGTGGTTGTCGACTACTTCACCAAGTGGGCTGAACCCATGCCTACCATGAAATCCGATGGGAAGACTGCAACTTTTTTCGTATTCAACCAAATTATTGCCTAGTTCGGTATCCCAAGTGTGATTGTAACTAATCATGGTAGTCATTTTCAAAATGAAATGATGATATAACTAGCGTCTAAGATGGGGTTTAAACATGATCACTCATCTCCTTATTACCCCCAGACAAATGGGCAAGTAGAGGCCATCAATAAGTCTCTCAAGACCATCTTGCAAAAAATTGTTAGTCGAAGCAATTCCAACTGGCACATCATGTTATATCCCGCACTTTGGGCATACCGAACCTCGGTTAAGACTGCCACCGGTTTTTCTCCTTTTCAGTTAGTACACGGTGTGGAGTTGATACTTCCCATTGAATGCGAAATCCCTTCTCTCAAATTGGCAGTTGAGCTCTTACCTGACACTTCGAATTTAGAGCGATGCCTTGTACACCTAGAGAGTCTTGACGAGCAGCGTCGGGACGCCTTTACGGCTATCAAGGCAAACAAGAAACATGTCAAGGTTCAGTACGATAAGTCTGTCTGTCCCCAGTTGTATGTTGAGGGTGACTTGGTCCTCTTGTATGACCAAGCCAAAGAACCGCCAGGGGAAGGCAAGTTTAAACCCATGTGGCATGGTCCTTATATCGTGTGACGTGTTCTACAAAAAGGAGCCTACGAGTTGGAATATTATGAAGGGAATAAATTGGTTGAGCCCAGAAATGGGCTCTACTTAAAAAGGTATTATGCTTGAGCCCTGGGCTTGGACGAAACCCTTTGTATACTAATGTAAATTTAGTGCATATACACGTTTTCCCCTTTTTTGTCTTTGGCTTGCTTATCGAGTTTTCCCTTTTGTTGGCAGATGTCAACGAAGTCTTTGGTCTACGTAGGATTCGTAGATGGAGCCAGTTGTCATACACGGAACTTAGCTTCCGCCGCTTGGGTGATTTACTCGCCCGAGGGTCTGCTAGTGTCTTCAGGTGGCGTATGCCTAGGGCCATCCATGAATAATGTGGCCGAATACAGTGTCGTCATAGAATTATTGTGCGATGCTATCTCACATGGTATTCGCTCTATAATGGTGCGCCTGGATTCTCAGTTATTCATATGTCAGTTGAATGGTCGTTACCGTGTGCGTGATCCGACGTTACTCCGTCGATTCCAACGGGTACGTCTTTTAGAACGACAATTTGATTTTATTACATACTTTCACATTCCTAGAAGTTCTAATCATGTATCCAATGCCTACGCTAATTATGTTTTGAATTGGCATTTATCACATTAATAAAGAAAATAAAACCATTAAATCAATGTACACATTGTAATATATAAGTACAACCGAAGATCCCTCTTTACATATTTCCAAAAAATATGGTGTTTTATATTACAAAATTGGGGCTAAAACCCTAAAAAATACATATACAACTGATATACATGTCCCATGACATCTACGCCTATGGCATCGGATGAGTCTCATGATAGCAAACCACAGTGTTGGCGAGACGTCGAAAGATTCCTACCCATGCTCTAGGTAGATCGACAACCTGCCTCTGCATGGCTTCAGGTAGATCCTCCACCTGAACCATAGGAATCCTGTGTGTCAAACGCGACAAGTTGCCCTGCACGTTTTGAAGGACTCTCTCTGCCTATCCTCTCACTGCCTCATCTCCCTAGTGCCTCCGCCTATGTTGTAGGAATCCCTCTGTCCATTGCAGACCCACATTTGCAACCACACAAGTATCGAGTTAATATTTAAAAACACCATCCAATTTTTTTTTTTGTTCTTTTAAATAAAAAAATACAAAAAATGAAATATATAAAAAATATTGTTTACCTATGGTGCCGTAGGTGGCTCCTGGTGGAAGCAGCATATCAATATCACCTCTGAAATCAATTCTCACATAGGGATAGTCATCCAGAGCTATGATTTGTCTCCTCCACCAGAAGAAAAAATCATCGTTGTAGGGTGTCGCCACCCTACCTCCCCCCTGCCGTCTCATGACCTTGATCCATTGCACCATAGCTGGATCACGTGGCCCTCTAGGAATGATCTCCACTCTAGGTCCTAGGCTTGGGATCCACTCGAAAAAGAAGCTACAAAGGATAGAGGCAAACTCAAAGTTTCACTTTTCTCCCTGCTTGCACTCTGTCAGCTGACCTTTCATATTAGTCAGCAGTGAGGTACACCAATCGTACACGGTAGGTCTCGCACACACCATTGCGTAAAACATAAGCGGTCTCGATGCTTGATGCAACAAGGCCGACCCTATGATCCTAGTAAGCACGAGCACAATAATCTTCAGGCTGAGGTTACCTATAGCCCAGATAGGGATTTGACTTCCCACCATGGGAGTCCCTGCAACACAGTGGGCCTCGATGTATTCTTCGACCTTCATCCCACTCTCGACCCCGCATGACTTGAGGTCCACGACCTCTCCTCAGCGTGAAAGTCCTGTCAAGAAGTAGATGTCCTCTACTTCGATCCTTAATGGTTGCCCATCAAAGATAGGTATTCACTACATCGTGCAGTTTTGCATTATCCTTCAATTACCACTTTTTACACCTTAGGTACGAACCCATTTATTGCGACGCATTAACCTCCATCTGCTATCATAGCACCGTTAATAAATGGTAGAGACTTACCAAACATGGGTACCCTAATTAGAACCTCTTTGTCATTTGGTGCCCGTGATGAGATTTTTTCCTTAGGACCGGGAGTCCATTAGAATTCGATACATGACTTTACAATGAGTCTCATTTCTCATTCATGCACATGAGACCTTATTACTTGTGGACTCCCCAAAAACGAGTCTTAGTTAAGTTCTTTTCCGACTCGTTATTAAAAATTGAAAAGATCGCCAAGTGATTTGTCCCTTTCACACTCGTTAAAATTGGATTTGAAAGATCATGTGTCTTAGTTAATCTCTTTTCCGGCTCACTATCAAAAATGGAAAAGATCTCCGAGTGAACTTGTCTTTTTCACACTCGTAAATTGGATTTGAAAAGACGTCTATTTGGCACAAGTTTACCCCTTTTTTCACACCAAGTAGACTAAAAGATATAAAAAAGGACATTTTTTGGCATTAAATTGTGATTGCATCTCATGCCCTTGCTTGCAGTATTGAGCCTTTAGTTGGTTCTCGCTTTGTGTTATAAACCATGGCCTAAGCAGTTTACATCCTCAACCAAGAAGAGACTTGTTTATATCCTTCGCAATTTGACACCCTATACCCTAGAGGGAACATCACCCCGAGTTTCCATCTCCTGCATGCATTTCCTTGCATTGAGCATAGGTACGCTCCACTGCTGGAACTAGTTTTGCTTACTTGTGACACTCGTTCCCTCCTCTGTATCATAGTATTCACTTGTTATGAAAAAACAAAAAAAGACAGGAAGGAAGGGAGTACTATATTGTAATTGGTAGCAGTCGTGTTCCCTTTGAATAGAGCATGAAGTTATTGAGTCCTTGCATCATCATAATTTTGGGTTTAGCATGGCCTTAGGAAGATGATCTCGTTACATAATTTTCTCTACCGACTGGTTAATCTTCCAGTCACTATAGAGAACATTATGGATGCCTCCTACATCTAGTTGTCACATCATTAGGTCTATGCTGTCGGAGTCCACTGTATGTATCATGCTTTTGTTCAAAGGAAGTCTATCAACCTGTGTCGGCCACTCCTCAAAAATCTTGACTTTGCATGTCGGCCATACCCTCAGTTTGTCTCAAAATCACATGATACTTTTCTCTTATGATGCACCCTGGCCCTACTTTCATCATTGGTAGGTCACCTTGAACCCAACAATTGACATTTCATCATGGGTCGTTGACTGGGTGGTTTCCCTTGTGTTCAATGACAAGACATCTATTCACACTTTGGGATTCGTGTAGTGTCTTGGATGCCATTAGCCTCATTGGTGGTTTCCTCGCCTTTGTCATCATTTTTCATCATTGCTGCTATTTAGAGGGTCTTTTTCGTGTACCACTTACATTTGGCACACGTGAAAGATGCACAGGGTCGTTGGTTCGTGAACATGTTCTTCGTCCGATCTCCACCAAATCATGAAGCTCCTGCTTTGTTCCTCGTGCTGACTGATGAGATATGATTTAATGCTCTCCTTTCAATGGGTCTCTTTCCATCGACTTCAGCTCATGTATGCTGGATATGAGACCTAGAGTTTTATGAGTACCTTGAGGCTTGCAGTCATTAGTGGCAGGCTCTCTTGCCATTGACAGATGGGAATACATCAATGTCTCCTGATCAATGGATCTCTCAAGTGTTCAACACCAGCTCCTTTATTCACATTTGTAGAGATGTACTCGGTGCCTTGATACCTACTTTCGTCATTGGTAGGCTGTCTCGCATTTGTTAATGATATACCTCAATGATCGGTAATCAAATGACGTCTCATCGTGTTTGACCTCAACTCATTCATTCACATGATGTAGACTTGCACCATTGGCGGATTGTATTGAATACTTGAAGACATCACTTTGTGGACACAAATTTCCTGAGCTGTTGCTTCCATTTCATTCGACCAATACCTATTTGACTTCAACGATCATGGGAGACTAGATTGTACTCCATGGTATACAAATATCTTCAGATTGATTTTGAGACTGGTTTCACTGGGCCTTGTTTGTGACTATGACAACTATTGGCATGTAACTGCATTTATACTTGCCTACTCATGGCCATGAACACCTATTGGTATATTTTCCACATGGATCTGCATTGTATTCTTGGTAGCCATGTCTGCAAAGTCAGTACATAATGTAATGAGCAATTGAGTTCGTCCAGCTGGTTCTCTACCACTCCACTTCTAGGTTATTTATAATGTATTTCAGCCATCACAGATACTCCTCTGATCTCACACATTAGGGGGCATCTGTTATAGAAATATTTGCCTCACCATTGCTATCTTGCACAGAGGGCCTTTTTCCATTTCCCTATGCAGACTTATCAACCCCTTTTTTGATAAATCTAGAGCCAAAAATATACATTTTTCCACATATACGCTCCCTAACTGCTTTGCAAGATGTGTATACGCTTGCTGCTCCACTACACCTTGTGTATATCAGGATTTTTGCTAGAAAATACAAAATGAGGTTGGGTTTCCATGTCACGACAAAATATCTCTGATCTTTGGCCTTCCATATACTGGAAATGTTTCGACTCGAACCTTCAGTTGGATTCTGGAGGCTATAAGATCACAATTTCGAGCTATGGAAAAGGAGGAGAAAGAATTCAACTTTGAGAGCAAGGTTACTCTGGAGAAATTACTTCATATTGAGTCTGCATCCCTTTTCCCCTCAAGTCTGAACACAGTGTTGATCCCCCAAGCTCTTTCCTTATTGTCGAGAGGACCTCATTACCTCTTTGCTATGAGATTGCCTTTGGTGGAGGATTGAAGTGGTGGAGACTCAGTTGGAAGGAACTTGGTTTCTTGGTTTCGAACCGTGCCGACACAGAAGTCTGTAACGTTGATACTTCTGTTGATCGATTATTAATAGAAATACTCCTTTCCCGTCCTATCGATATCTTGCAAATATACGATTATTATCCATGGGCATGTTTGTAATGTTTATTAATGGATTGTGCTATCTGATGTGCTAACTCATTTTATATATTGTCACCATATACTTGCATTGCTTGTTTGTTGAGAACTTCTTGCAGGTGTAAAGCTTTGGGTCAAAGTGCTCAATGGTGGAACGACATAAAACGATTGGATCAAGGTATACTTCTTCCTCGCATTGCACATTAGTTTATATAGCACATGTTGGAATTGAGTTGATTTCTGCAGTCATACCTATCTGTTGTGGTTTACCCTTGGACACAAAGAGTTTTTCCCTTGTAACACCAGACATGTAGTGCAGGGAACTAGAAAAATGGTATTCCAGATGGAGTCAAGGGATGTGTTGCAGATGGAAAATGTTCTATGGATTCCAAGACCGTTTTCTCAGACTTAGTGATTGAGGAAAAGGGCTATGCATATTTTTTTTATTTGTTGGACAAGTATCTAGCTTGGACATGGTGGTTGTCTTAGAGTTAGAAAGAGAAATGTGTATAGGCATAAGAGCCATCCTATGTGAGCCATGACAAGAAGTAGCAGAGTGACAGTGGACAGGGAGCAGGTAGATTTAGAGGTTGTGCATAATCAAAGGGAGTTAGGAGGCTTAGTGGGGGAGTCAACCATTCAATGGGACTCTACCCTTAGGTTTAGGTGGGAGAGAGGCATCTTCCAAGACTGTCAAGAAAGTATCATGGGTTGCGATGGCTAGGCAGGATGCCTAGAAGCACAAGGTTTTTAGGAGTAGGGTGTCTTCCAAGGAGGGACCATGCCATACATCAGGATTTTCTTCAGTGACAAAGGGAGAAACCAATCAAGAGGATTGGAGAGAAACTATGGTAGTGGATCTAATGTGGGAGACATGGATACTTTTAGGAGATATTGGAGTAGGTGAGAATACATCCCTTGCTAAGAGGGAGTGTTGATGTTTTGTAGCTTCA
>JASDQU010321522.1:6958-20061 GCA_032191745.1 Picea mariana | reverse complement strand
TTCATATAATATCACGACAAGGCTAATTCGTCATCATATATATGTTGATCAACCTTTAAGAGTCGATCACAGTCATGGATCGACTTCGTTATTTCAATCCCAAACTTTCGTTGCATCCTCAGCTCTCAATAGATCTAAATCAAGTTATTACTTCACTATTTGGTGCATTTTCCTATACCTAGAATTGACAGGTGCTTAACTTGTGACTCCCCTTTGTTTTTCATATGACCAAACTAATGTGACCAACAACTAGATATGTAAGGTGGAGGGTTTGTTATGTTTTATCCCATAGGGAATTCATTTCACCAAGTGACCATATACCGTGACCAGGTGTTAACCCAATTGGCCCTTTAGCTCATTTCCACTTTCATATGACCTTGAACTGTGACCGAGGGTGGTGTCTAAGTGCTAACCCAAGAAAGTACTTAATTGCTTATCGACAGTCATGTTTTAATTGCACATTGAGATGAAGGATTGTCGTTACTTCAGAACTTCATCCTTCAAGAATTCCAACCTCTGTAATCATTCTTTTAAAGGACTTATTTCTCACAATTTTGTATCCTTATCCAATGGTTTGGATTCAATAGTGATATGGACAACTTTCATTTTCCTCCAGTACTTCACGGCTTCAGGGGTTTTTTCTTTTTATAAACTTCCAATTCTCTCGAAATAAATTTCAACGAAGTGTTAATCTTGAGTTGATGTGTGTCCATAAACTTCAACGGTCCAGATCTTGTTTCAGAGCTTCGGTACTCCGAGACTCCGGGTTACAATATATTTGGAGTAATTCAATTCCTCCGGAGTGATAACCTACCAAATAATTCATACAGCGGTAGTGACCGCTTGCTGTCAGTTAACACCTTTACTTACACTATCCTTCCACTATGTTGATAAACGGTTGAGAACGCTCCCGAATTAGATCAACAGTTAGCGTTACTTTCATAATTTATGCTTTATTCTATCCTTCCATTGTACTCAATTAACGGTCGATAATGCTCTCGAATGAGATCAACAATTAGCGTTAACTTCAGTCTTCGACGCTTCGAGAAGTTGTTTGTGGTAGAAATTGGTTTCCCCCGAAGGACATACTCTCAGAGTGACATAACTTGTTGACGTCACTGTTGACTTGGCACTAGTTGAGTGGCTTCCATGTGTCACTTAGATTTGTGACTTATGTGTACCTAAAATGTGAACTGGACCTTGACACTTGTCACCATTTGTTTGCGCCACATGTCCTTGATGATGTGGTCTTTATTGACATGGATTGCCTAATGTGTCACATATCCTCCTCATGGATCTAATGGTCGTAGATTCATATGAATCCTTGATCCAACAAATGTGATTAGTTCTAGATCAATGGTCTAGATTCATTTCAACCTTCATAACTTCAAGTTATTCTCTTTTCACACATCCCAGTTCTCCCGGAGTGAGATTCCCTGAATAAACCTCGAGTAACTTGACTTCATCTAACAATCCTTCTTTGACATGAAATTCTTAACAAGATCAACAATTGTCGGGAATTTGACTATTTGGGATCTCGGGCCTTTGGCCTTACTTATCCTATGCTTCCATTTTATTTTGATCGAACGGTCAATATAACTCCCAAAATGTTTCTTAGATCGGATGACTCATGTCCTTAATCTTAACGGCTGGAAAACCTCCCGAAGCTCTTGCTTCAAATCAACGATTGTCGTTATTTCGAGGCTTTGGCCTTCAGGTAATTTCATATGTTCTTGGCTTATTTTCGTCAAAGTGGTCAGCACTGGAGTTGATTGTCTTCTTATCTGAAGGTTCTGGACTATCCCGAAATGATCATGGATGGCTCTTGTGCATCATCTTTTCTTAACCTCCTATGTGTCATCTCTTTTGAACATCCTATGCATCATCTCTTATAAGATTTTGGGTTTTTACTTGGATTCCAACTAAACCAAGATCGTTTATCTATTGGGAATTCGATACCTATCGCGTTTCTACAATGCGCTTTCCCTTCTAAGCTTCAATTAACGCTTCTTTCTTCTAATTTGTTTCATTGCTATTTCTCCTGAGATTTTTAATAATTGCTTGTGCATTAATTTATGCATTGATCTTCAGTCGCTAACCCTCCTGATCTCTTAATTCCTTTTTCTTCGTTATTCCTTATGTACATGGATTCTCTGCATTCTAACTCTCCTGAGCTTTAGAAACATAGAATAATTTTGACCTTAACGTGATCAACAGTGATCACGAACTGCTTCTGCCACTAGGTGATCTTCCTCTGCCTGAAGGTGATCTTCATTTTTCTCTGATTATTGTACATGTTTTACTCATGTTTCCATAAATGAAAACATACTATCAATATTGTCAACAACCCTAGGGTATAACTAATGAAGGGAAGAGATGAGATATGCTAGCATAGACCTAGTGAAGGAAAGGGATGAGAGATAGTGACACTAAGGTGAACCTAGAAAAATCAAGAGGAGAGAGGTGGCTATGTTAGGGAATACCTGGTAAAGGAAAGACATGAGAGGAGGTGACACTATGGTAAACCTAGCGAAGGAAATAGGCAAGAAGTAGTGATGTTATACAATACCTAATGAAAACAAGGGAGGAGATATGTGATTAGTTTAAAGAATACATAATAAAGGAAAGTGAAAATATGTGGCAATGCTAAAATATACCTAGTAAAGCAGAGAGGTGGTGACACTAGAGAGGACCCGGTGAAGAAAAGGGAGGTAAGGGGTGGAAATGCTAGTGTGTACCTAGAGAAGGAAATAGGCACAAGATATGTCACTCGGAAGGTGACCCCGTATATAAAATATATAGGATGTGATGATGACACTCACGGGAACAGTGTGGTGTTTAATTTTCACTAATATGAAATAACTTTGTGTCAAGCCTACTTGATACATTGATCTAGAGTGAAACTAGCTACCCGCAGAGTGACAGTGGAAGGAAAACAATTAGGAAGTAAATTAGAGGAAGAAGACACTATTATGAGTAGGTCTAAGAAGTCAAGGGAAGGAAAATAAAAGGTGGTTTGAGTGATATCAAAGTAGGAGACAATCATGATGCGGTATCAACTGACGAAAACGCTCTGCAACTAGGGTTTAGCGCCTCCCCGAAGCCCTGTTCTGCGAAGCAACATTCTTCGCCCCGCTGGGGCTCATGAATCGATCGAAGGGGGAACCACCGAGTGCCTCTTACAGCCGGATCACTGCAAATGGTAGTCCTACCGAAGGACCGAAGCGGTCGCCTTTTGAACCACCTCCAAACCTACGCGCAGAGCTCCTGGAGGAGGGATCCTTCAAAGACCGGGAAATGGACATAGATCCAAGTAAGGAGGTGACCCAGGCCCACGCGACAACACCATGGGTGTCGGGTAAGTGTATCCCACAAGCTCCATAGGCCCCGAAATATGTCATCATCTCACCGCGAATAGAAGAACAGAAGCAATACATGAGGGACTACGCCCTGGTGGGAAAATTCCTAAGGCTATGGCCCTCAGAGCGGGATTTGATCAAATGGATACAACATTGGTGGAAGCCGAAAGGGCATTATGAACTGCAACTGGGCTCTAAGGGATTCTTCACCATTATTTTCCACAATCTGGAGGATCGCAATCGCATATTTGATGGTGGGCTGTATTTCTACAACTTGGCAGGACTTTTCTTAAGGTTTTGGACTGAGAAGTTCACCCCTGAGAAGGAAGACTTCACCCATGCACCAGTCTAGCTCAGATTATACTCCCTACCCCAGGAGTTCTAGTTAGAAGAAGTCTTGGCTGGCATTGGGAACACTATAGGCATTTATGTCAAATCCTCAGAGGCCACTAAGCAACGGCGCTATACCTCTTATGCAAGAATCTGTGTATATCTGAACATTGCCAAGCCGCTCCCTAGGTCCATCACGTTGAAGTATCATGACGAGGATTGGTCTCAAACCATTGACTATGAGCATATCCCATTCCAGTGCAGGAAACGCCATGAGCACGGCCACCTCTTTAGAGAATGTCCTCTCAACATGATTCAAAAAGAAGGGAACCTAGAAGGCGGCAAAGACAAGGACGGCTTCATACAACCAGTGGGGAAAAGGCGTCAAGGAGGAAGGAAACCACCGGCTCAGGTAAGCAAAGATCCCTCAACTAGTAATAAGTTTGTCATTCTTCAAAACCAAATAGAAAACCCCATAGATTCTGCAAACCCCAATACACCCTCTCAAAGCAATGTACCTCAAACTGTCAGTCAAGGAATAGAACAATAGAGCCAAGGCAAGGAGCCTGACCTAGCCCACCCTGACACGGTTCTTGATATGCAAGAAACAGAAGAAGGGGAGGCAGACTTGGAACTAGAAGAGCAAGACCTTGCTGGGGTGGATCTGGAGCACCTCGAACATGCCTATAGGCAGCAAAAATTCTATACCATACCTAGAGATCAACTCCGAAAGGTCCACAAAGTTTTCCTCAAATCCTTAGCGAGGTCCTCAGCTCGAGCCAGTAAAGGCTTAGGAATCCAGGGTAGTCAATCTAAAAACCCCGCCAAGACCCAGAAGGATGAAAAGAAAAGAGGTCGCAAGTCCACCAACAAACTCATACAAGAAATAGGGAACTTCATGGTAAATTCAGGTCAAATTAACCTGATTTCGGATAGCTTCCCTCCTCTCCCCACTCCTCCGTCATCATGAAGATCATTACTTGGAACATCAGGGGCCTTAATGGGCATAGCAAGCAAAAATTTCTACAGGATCTGATAATAGCAGAACAACCGGAAATTTTATTCCTACAGGAAATGAAATGTACCTCAGAAGACGTTGAAAAGATTTTACCCTACTGCTGGAAGCAAGGGACAACAGTAGCTACAGACGCCACAAGAACAGCTGGAGGTCTAGTTGTACTATGGAATACCAATGCAGTAATATGGGAAAATTTCATCACCACCAAATGGTCCATCACAGCTGATTACAGGCTTATAGGATCAAATAAGCCGGGACATCTAACCAATGTCTACAGCCCAGCAAGCCCAAGAGATAAGCAGGCCTTCCTTAATAATCTTTGCTATGTTGCGAGCCTAGCACAAAACAAAAGCTGGATAACTGGTGGAGATTTCAACATCATCCGCAATTTGGCGGAAAAAAGAGGCGGCTCAAGACGCCTGGACAAGGACTCCGGTGACTTCAATGCTCTCATAGATGAGCTTCGCTTAATTTATTTGGACACCAACAATGGTATGCACACCTGGAAAAATAGGAGAACAGGCATACACCAAATTTCCTGTAAGCTGGACAGATTCCTGATATCGGAATCTCTTATGATGGAAGGCATTGCAGTGGAAGCGAATATCCTTAACTTCTCTGGATCAGATCACTGGCCCTTGCAATTCAGAATGGATATCCCAGCTACTCCCGGTAAGAAACCTTTTAGATTTGAGAAATTCTGGCTAGACCACCCAGATTTCCAAGGAAACATTCAGGCCTGGTGGAGGGAGGCAGAGGTTCCTGATGGCTCCAAAATGTACAAATTCCAGCAAAAGTAAAAAAATCTCAAACAAACTCTCAATCTCTAGAACCAGAATACGTTTGGCAACATTTTTTATGCCCAAAAATAGCTCTCGACGCAATTGGAAGAGATTCAACATCAGATTAGAATGAAAGGATTCACAAGCGAGCTGAAGACCCAGGAAACAAATTTAAGTCAGCAGCTTGAAGTCAAAAGAAAGCAAGAAGAAATACTTTGGAAACAGAAGTCGCGGGTGCAGTGGCTAAAGGAAGGGGAGCACAACACCAAATTCTTTCACAGGACTGTCATCCAAAGACGACACTCCAACAAGATCACACATCTTATCTTAGACAACGGGGATTTGATATACTCACATAGGGATATGGAAAAAACCCTGATAGGCCATTTTCAAAACCTTCTCTTAGAACCCCGAGCAGACAGACATGAAGCAATCGCAAAAGTCACCCGGCATGTGCCATCCCTAGTCACCCCAGAGCAAAATGCCTCCCTTCTTCGACCAATAACAATAGAGGAAGTAGACTAGGCACTCCAGGAGACCCCCAAGGATAAGGCTCCAGGCCCAGATGGATTCACAAGCGACTTCTTCCACCATTGCTGGCCAATGATCAGAACAAAAGTATGGGAAATTATAGAAGATTCCCAAGCCACCGGCCAGATCCTTCAGGCTCTCAACGCCACCTTCATAACCTTAATTCCCAAAGAGAGGCAGGCACACCACCACAAGTAGTTCAGGCCGATAGCGTTGTGCAACGTCATTTACAAGCTTCTGAGAAAAGTGGTAGTCAGGAGACTCAATCCCATCTTACCTTCAATAATATCCCCAGAGAAATCGGGCTATGTGGAGGGCAGACAAATCTTGGACAGCGTAATCCTTGCCCATGAGGTGATCCACTCTCTACAGAAGACCAAGACCCCATGTATGCTCCTCAAATTAGACCTCTCTAAAGCTTTCGACAAGATCAACTGGGACTACATGTGAGAAATGCTCCCAGCTTTTGGCTTTGATCAGCGCTGGGTAACCTGGATTATGAATCTAACCTCTTTGGCCTTCTTCTCTCTTCTCATAAATGGTGTCCCATCGAAGCCCTTCTCCCCCTCCAAGGGAATCAGGCAGGGAGATCCCCTGTCCCCTTTTCTGTTCATTATTATGGCCGAGGGCCTTAGTACTTCTATCCATGCAGCGATTGGAAGCAATCTTCTAACAGGTCTTCCCCTGCATGGCATTTCCCCTCCTATCTCGCATAGCCAGTTTGTTGACGACACCCTACTGATGGGAAGCTCCATGATCAAGGAAGCTAGCTCCCTTTCAAACATCCTCCAAACCTTTTTGGATGCTTCGGGGCTGGAATGCAACAAGAATAAATCCCAAATATTCTTCTTTAACACTCCCATCCTGATCCAGTGCCACATCTCTGGCCTCCTCGGCTTTAACAGAAGCTCCCTTCCGTCCAAATACCTTGGCATCCCCCTGATCGACAACGTGCTCCGGAAATCCTCTTGGGAGCATCTCTTGTCCTCCTTCTCCAAAAGGCTTTCCTCCTGGACCTTTCAAGCTCTAAACCTGCCCAGTCGCCTCATTCTGCTCCAAGCCGTCCTCCAAGCCCTACTGATCTACTCCTTCTCTGCTTTGGCCGCTCCGAGGTTTGTTCTAACCACTATTAAAAACCTGCAAAGAAATTTCATCTGGAAAGGCTTTAACACAGAAAAGAAAATAACATTGGTCAGTTGGGACAAACTTTGTCGACCCAAGGAGCAAGGCGGCTTTGGTTTGAGAGACCCCTTCGTCATGAACAAGGTGTTAAGTGCCAAAATTTGGTGGCGTTGGCTAACAAGCCCGAAGGACCTCTGGGCCCGAATCTGGAGGAAGAAATATGCTCCAAATGTGGCAGAAAGGAACCTCATCCACTGGAATGAGGATAATTTGGGCTCCTTAATATGGGTAGCAGCCAGGCAGAATCGTCAACTGGTAACAGATCACGCCTTCTGGGAAATCAGGAATGGGAAAACGACCCTCTTTTGGCAAGATTCCTGACAACAATGGACGGTTCTGAGCAAGGAGGAATGGGCCCATGACATCTGTGCTCAAACCACACAGACAGGCCTGACAAAGTTAGCTGACTATTGGCAGGACGACCCCCGGGACAACACGTGGCACCAGTGGCACTTGGACAAGGAAAGCATCGAGATGGAGCCAGGCGTGGATCTAGCTCCTTGGCACGAAGAGATGATGAAACGAAAAATCCCCAAATTAGAAGGAGAGGACATCATAATATGGGGACACAAATCGCGAGGGACCTTAAACACTCAGGAAGCTTACCAGCTCAAAGCACAAGCAGACCCTATCTCTAACACGAAAGTGTGGCGCAAGCTCTGGAACCTTAAGCACTGACCAAAAATCACCCTTTTCCTCTGGTTAGTCACTCACTCTAGCATCCTAACCTGGGATAACCTTTCGAAAAGGGGATTCATTGGTCCCTCCATATGATTTCTCTGTGGAGAGGCAGAGGAAACAATGAACCATCTCCTCAATTCCTGCAATTATACTGGCCAAATCTGGGATCAAGCGGCACTTACTATGCGCACCTCAGACCGCAGTAGAGATAGCATTCTGGCGACCATTACTAACTGGAGGGACCAAGCCTTCCGATCCCCGCTCCTCAATCGTGTCTGGCAACTCCTACCAGGCTTCATTCTATGGAAAACCTGGAAAGAAAGGAATAGAAGGACTTTCAGAGGTCTGTCCCTCCCCTGGCAACACTGTTGGCATCAATGTTATCGTAACATCGTGGAGACCCTCCATCTTCAGCCATGATCCGGTGAGGACAATAGCTTCACTCCAAACGAACTTCCCTTAATTCAGTTCTGGACTCCATCCCCTCCCCTACAGGTTCGACCCTCTCCCATTCGACCCCTTCCCCCCAGCATCCCTTCCTTCTGGTCCCCTCCCCTAGAAGGCTTCCTCAATCTTAACTTTGATGGGGCCTCTAAGGGCAATCCAGGACCTGTTGGCTACGGAATTGTCCTTCGCGACACCCTTGGGCACATCCTCCTCATCAGCGCGGGTCCTATTGGCCACTCCACGAACAATGCAGCAGAACTGAGGGGTCTCACCAGGGGACTACAAATCGCCATTCAAAACAACTTCACCAAGCTAATCGTTGAGGGTGATTCTTTAATTATTATCAACCTGCTGAGGAAAATTATAAACGGAGCCAATCTAGATAAAATCTCGCCAAGATGGAGACTCCTGCATGGGCTGCAGACCATCACTGATTCACTACATCCAGGGCTAACCATCATCCCAACCCACGTCAGAAGGCAAGCGAATCAAGTGGCGGACAGTCTGGCAAATATAGGCATCAACTGGAGCGACTCAGAACTCCTTTGTAATTCAGCCTTGGAACCTGATCATCCCATTCTTCAGCAATGCATTTGCCAAGCTAGAGCAGCGGATGCTACCCTGGATGGGGTGTTATGGGCGACCACCTGGATCGCAATAGGAGCGGGCACATGCCAACGGGGCACGGAGCCATGTGACGGGCTCGTGTCGCCGTCAGCCACCCCCCCGCAGCATTAATATGCCCTTATGATGATGGGAAAGCACGTAAATGCCCGCACTAGGCCTCTGCTTTGTATTACTTCACTGCTATTGGCATTATTTCATTATCTCTGTAGCTGGTTCGTTTGGCTCCTCTCATCTCTCAACCCGACGACCACCGCTGTGCACGCACCATGCCTAGACACAAAGAACGCTTGAGAAGGAGGCCACGGCGGGGCTCTCCATGGAAACTACGCCGACCCTCCTTATCTCCGCCTGCCTCGCCTCCTACCGATTCAGCCATCCACCAAGCCGAGACTCTTGACCCCACTTCTCTCAACCCATCGACTGTGAACTTCATTGGCCTGGAACTCGTCCCTCGGCTACCCAGCTCGACTATGAGACTTCTCCTCGCTCCACTGGTAACTGAACCAGTCCATTCTCCAAACCCAGCTTTTACAAGAGATATAGAGGCCGACCAGCCTCCTTCTGCGTGGAATCCTGGGCACCCCGACACTTCCACCTCTGACTCCACCACAGACGACCAGCTGAAAGATAAGTTGGCCATTCTCTACGGCCTTGTTTTCGAACTTCGCCAGGGGGTAGAGGATTTGCACTTCAGGCTGCAACTCACCAATGAAAAGGTGGCGCAATTTCTCCAGCTCCTCTCCTCGTTATATGAGACTGTGCTATCACCCCAGAAACCTACAGCAGATGCAACTGAAGGAGAAAACCAGGTGGGCGCAACAACAACTGGGGATACCTCAATGCAGGAAGCAGCTACGACAGGCAAGGATAAGGCACAGCAGAATGCAGTAGGGTTGGCTCTGGAACAAGGTGGGGAGGCGACCCCGAAAATGAAGGACGACGCAAGGAATAGCCCGGGTGCTGCGACCACGGAGCAGTTCGAGATGCAGTGGGGAGACAAAACAGCTATTGTCGAGGAGGAACCGTGGCCAGAGGATCTTAGCGCCACCTGGCCAGGCTACGCATCCGGTGTTTAAACTGTTGATGTGTCAGGTTCTCCTTTTTATGTTCTGATGATGTGTCAGTTTCTCCTTTTTATAGTTTACAGTTATGCATATGTTGACTAGGCTGCTGACTGGGCTTGTTTCCCCTCTGTTGGGGCAGCCCAGTCATCACAGCAGGACTATCTTTGTATTTTGGAACTTCTTTTGCCTCTAGCAGGAACTTAATATATTAAACCTCTTACTTACAAAAAAAAAAAGTAGGAGACAATCATTGCTAACAAAAATAGGTCCAAGTAGGCCCCATAAAGGTCAAAATTGGGACAAGGCTTCATTTAAATTAGTGATTCCATATTAAAATATGGAAACCAAAGTTATAAAAGTCACCAAGGGATACTCATGAGAGGTTGAGAGTGAGAAAGGGACCTACCCTAAGAATCTAAGGGACAAAGGTAGGGAATATTACTCTAACATAGTCTATACAAGAAGGTAATAAATGAAGTATGGGACCTACATGGGGTGAACCCAAGTATTCGTATGCATCAAATTAGAAAGGAAAGGAATTTTGGACGAGGATTCCAACCTATCTATGTGGATTTCAGAGTTAGAGTGAGATCAAGATGAGGCAGAGGCTTTGAAGAAGCTAAGAGATTGCATAGAGGATACCAAGGGATGAACCTTGGAGAACCTTCGAACAACTCTTAGGAAGGTGAGATAAAGGATAGGGATCCCACAAAATGGAATAATTATTTCCTTCAAAGAATAATAAGAGATTACTTATGAAGGTATAGGTAAAAACCATCATGACATCCAAACAAGGGCATCTAAGGAGGATGTTGTACTCCAAGTCTCCTAGGAGTATTGAAAAATGGGTGGTCATAGTTGTAGGATTAAGGGACAAGGGAAGGTCAACAATCCCCAAAGATTTTTTCATATATTTGTTGAAACTCTAGATTACAAGAAGCAAGAGAGATATAGGTAGTGCCAAGATTATGATGGATGGTAGCTACTATCATATCAAGGGAATATCTAGGTTCAATAATGATTCATTTGATCATGAAATCATTTCATTATATGAATAAAGAATGGTTTGATTGTGTTGGCCTTCTATTCCTCTGTAGAATGGATGCAACAAAGGTCAAAAGAAATTGGTTAAGAATGAGCTTGATAAATCTCAAAGGAAATGTTAGAAAGGGCCTTAATCATGTTGCACCCCTTTGTTCAAATCATGCCCTAAGGACATTTGTAAGGCATGAAAAGAGAGGATCTGAATGAAGAATGAAGAAGAATAGGTAAGTGAATACATGGAATGAATTGCAAGAGGAGGAGAGAGAACATGAGGGTCGAAGGATTTGTGCTAACTTCAAGAAAAATCTAATATCTAATGAGAGGTCAAGGTACCATTCACACTAAGAGGGGGTTCTAGAATAGTTTTACTCAAAGAGATGCCTATACAATGAATCGAAAGGATGGTATCAATGTCAATGAGGTTAACAAAATATTCAACATAGGGAAAGCTTTCTTAGAATAAGTTACAATCAGAACTCTAATGTAATAAGGGGCACATATTAGTTCACTTGGGGAATTTTGGAATATGTGGACTCTCTCTATGAAATTAGGAGATTGGACAAAAGAGGGGGCAATGACATCCTTCCCTCTTTCTTTAGCAGAAGTATGTAGAGCATCCTCTTCTTCCTTGTCAAAGGAATCAGAGTTAGGTTCAAAAGTGGCCTCTTATTTTTCTTAGAAGATATAGGTGGAGGGTCTTGGTTATACACAGAGTCCTTGTATATCCCTAGCTTGGCATTTTATTATGTGAAAACCATTTTGGGTTTGGGAGGTTGATTAGTTAAGCCCTTCTCTTTCATTATTCATTTTAGTTTTCAAAATTTTTAAGTGTTGTCAGTCTCCTTCTTGTGGTATTTGCATCACATACAATATTTGAGGTAAATGCATCAAGTTTCTCTTTTTCTTTAGTTTTTGAGATTGTTTGAGTATAAATTTTATGGGAGGGTTCTTCTGTCACCCTATCACTTATTTCAATTTTGTTGGAGACTTGGGTCTTTGGTTTTTTGGGTTTTTTCCTCCCATGGCAGCTTTGATATATGATTTTTTAATATGAAGATGATGATTTATGTCCCTTTTATTGACTTGGGGCATTCCATAAATACTTTGTATTTTCTTTCTTGGTATAGGGATTTTGTAAAGATATTATAGAGAGTATATTCAAGAATATATTATGTACAATCATGTATATATTTACACCATTGATGTATGAACATTGGAAAGTTTCTTTATATTCTTGTTTAAGGCCCATGAGGGTGAACATACCATAATCATTTGGTCTAGGCATCCCAAATGTTGGATGAAGTGGTATGATAATAGATGGAGATCATAAATTGACCCTTCAAGAAGATTATGGAACCAATGGAGAATTTTACCTATCAAGGACCATGGAAAGAGCTTATCCAATATATTGTTGTTGATAGTAAAGTTCGAGTAGGGCATGGTGAAAGACTCCATGTGATAAAATGGGTCATCACTAACAGTGCAACCAAAATTTAGTAATTTTAGTAGATTTCAATGGATCCATGTCTATGCAAGAGGAAATGGGTTATCTAAAGATTTTTCCAAAAGAAGCTGTTGATTTTGTATTCCTTTTTCTATGAATAGAGTTCATGTTTTGACCAAGATTTCCCCTAAATAGGGGTACGTTGTTATTAGGAGGTGGTTCCTTACCACCACTCGCCATACTTGGTTTAGGGAAAGGACCTAAGTTGATAAAGGGGGGGTTATAGTTTAACCTCATGCTTGGGTTCCATAGTCTTTGAAACACGGTCACTTAGGAATGTGACATTGTAGGAATGAATAGATATCTTGACTATTGTGTATAGTATTATTGATAAGGTGCCATCATTTAGAGGAACACTTCTCCAAGGAGTTGAGTATTTGCTAGGATGTAAGTGTGTCCTTCTGATTAGGAGAATGTTGTAATGTATCCTTATCCTTGTAGTTGGGATAACATTGGAATGCATGCTTATTCTTGGGAAATTGTTGGGGTATGTGTTTATCTTGGAAGGTGTATTGGGATGTGTACTTGACTAGT
>JASDQU010321521.1:0-13086 GCA_032191745.1 Picea mariana | reverse complement strand
CATTGATCTACGATCCATGTTGCTCCACCGTTTTCCCAAAAAACATCGTTTAGGGCCTCAAAATGGCCCCGGAAGTTAAAACTGCTAAAAATAGTAAATTACCAAAATTGCCAGAAACATGTTTTGGGCCAGTTGGAGAAGGTGGGTGGCCACCGATATCCACCTGGATCACTCAGTGCATATACAAAATAGAGATCAAAATCTCAAATTTATTCAAAAAGTTGTGGGTACTCTACCTGCATGGCATCTTTTTGCTCCTAGGTAGCATCTTGAGGACTGTAGCAGGTCCACTAAACTTTTACCAACTCTATAACTTGATTCCGGAGCATTTTTACCTTTCTGTCCAATACCCGCATTAGCTAAACCTAAAAATATCTCTCTATCTCTACCTGAATCAGATGCCAATCAATAACATGGTTAGGATCATGTACACATTTCTTTAGTAAAGAGACATGAAATACATTATGCACATTCATGGAAGCAAGTAATGAAAGCATGTATGCAACTGGCCCTATTTTTTCCAATATTTCAAATGGACCACAGAATCTGGCTTCCATCTTTCTACAACTACCCAATTTCAAAGAGAATTTCTTGGGATTCACTTTCAAAAGTACATGCTCCCCTACTTTAAATTATCTAGTTTCCCTGTTCTTGTCTTCATAAACTTTATGTCTATCCCGAGTTGCCTTTAAATTTTGCTTGATCTTAACCACCCGATCTTCCATGTCCTTGAGCAACTCCAACCCAAGTACCACTCTATCTACTAGGTTGTCCCAGTTTACTGGAGTATTGCATTTCCTACCATACAAGGCTTCAAATGGGATCATTCTCAATGAAGCTTGATACCCATTATTATATGCAAACTCAACCAAGTGTAAGTAATCTTCCCACTTAGATGGCTTATCCATCACATACATTCTCAACATGTCTTCAATTATTTGATTGACTCTCTCTATTTTCCCATCGATCTGGGGATGATATGTCATGCTAAAGTTTAGATTTCTGCCAAATCCTTTAAACAATCCCCTCCATAAATTAGAGGTAAAATTTGTATCTCTTTCCAAGACAATTGTCCTAGGTATCCCATGCAACCTAGCAATTTCCTTCATGAAAATTTCTGCAATATTAGTTATTGTATGCATTGTCTTCACAGGAACAAAATGAGTAGCCTTTGTTAATTTTTCAACCACCACCATGATTGAATCATATTTCTTATTCATTCTGGGTAATATTGTGATGAAATCCATGGTGATCACTTCCCATTTTTTCTCTGGTATTGGAAATGGATGCAACAAACCCGTTGGGGGCCTATGCTCAACCTTCACCTTCTAAAATTCCATACATCAAACGATGTAATAAAAAACATCCTTCTTCATTCCCAACCAAAAGAACCGACTTCTTACTATTGTAATTTTTTTCTGGTAACCGAGATGTCCAACATAAGGAACATCATGCATTTCCTTCAGTACCAAATTCCTCAGTTCTCCAGAACTAAGAACATAGATTCTATTTTTATGCATGAGTAATATGTCTTCCTTTATCTCATACTCCTTTATTTTCTGTTGTACATATCCTTGTTGTAAGTTTTCCTTTACCCGTAGGTAATGCTAATTTGTAACAAGACCATCTAGAATTATGCTCTTCAAGTATGACTGATGCATACTGACAGTAGTAGCATGCATGAGATGCACTCTCCTACTAAGTGCATCGACAACTTTATTCTCCTTCCCCTTGATATGCTTGATATCGAAGTCATACTGACTTAAAAATTCCAGCCATCTTGTTTTCTTGGCATTCAAGGTCGGTTGTTCAAAAAGATACTTCAGGCCAATGTGTTCTGTCCTTAATTCAAATTTCTTCCCCATGAGATAATGCCTCCACATCCTCAAGGCATGAACAATGGCGGCAAGTTCCAAGTCATGGGTGGAATATTTCCTCTCATGTTCCTTAATCTTTCTGGACTCATATCCAATGACATGTCAATTTTGTGTGAGGACTCCCCCAAGTCCTTCCTTACATGCATCTGTACATACCACAAAACTTTCACTTGGGTCAACAATATTTAACACAAGCGCACTAGTAAGTAATTCCTTCAATGGATTAAAATTCTTTTCACACTTGAGTGTCCATTCAAATTTAGCTCCCTTCTTTTGCAAAGAAGTGATAGGATGAGAAATCTTAGAGAATCCTACTATGAACCTTCTGTGGTAGCTAGCTAATCCCATCAAACATCTGATGTATGACACATTTATGGGTGTAGTCCTTCCTCTAATGGCTTCGATATTCACTGGATCTAGTACTATAACCTGCTCCGAAATAATGTGTCCCAAGTAATGGATCTGCTTTTGATAAAAAGAAAACTTACTCAACTTGGCATACAATTGGTGTTCTCTCAGTACTTGCAATACCAGTCTTAAGTGATGTTCATGCTCCTCTTCATACTTAGAATAGATAAGTATGTCATCCAGGAATACTATGACAAACTTATCCAAATAATTTCTAAATATGCCATTCATTAAGCACATGAAGACAGCTGGTGCATTGGTCAGTCCAAATGGAACCACTGCAAATTCATAATGCCCATACCTGGTCCTAAAGGTTGTCTTATGAATGTCTTCTTTCTTGATTCTTACCTGATGGTATCCTTCCCTCGGGTCAATTTTTGAAAATATCTTTTCTCCTCTTAGCTGATGAAAGAGGTCATCAATTCGAGGTAGAGGATACTTGTTATTTATAGTGTACTTGTTCAGCTGTCGGAATTCAATACACAACCTCAAGGTTCCATCCTTATTTTTGAAAAAAAGTACTAGTGCTCCCCAAGGTGAAACACTTGGACGTATGTACCCTTTCTTCAACAATTCCTTTAACTGTATTTGTAATTGTTTTAACTCTGGTGTGCTCATTCTGTAAGGTGTTTTTGACACCGTGGTTGCTCCTGGCACTAAGTCAATTGAGAAATATATCTCCCTTCTTGGTGGCAATCCGAGTATTTCTTGGAATACATCTTCAAATTCCTGCAACACCTAGAAATATTCAAGGCTTGGCCCCTTTGTATTATTTGTTTCTTCCACATGAGCTACATACAATTGACATCCTTTCCTAAAACATATTTTTAGTTGTAAGGCTGAAATCTCCCTTATAGATACGGGTCTTGGAACTCCTTTCACAATGCTCTGCTTTCTATTTCCATCAAGACATGTAAATGTCTTGTTATGACAATCTAGGACAACATGATTCCTTTCCAACCAATCCATCCCAATCAGAACATCATAAGACCCCAATGGTATGATATTTACATCGGTACTAGTATTCACGCCATTAAGACTTATGGAACAACTTTTGACCATATCATGGATTCTTCTTTTGGTTCCAGTGGCTAACTGAACCAAACTTGCTTTTCCAAGTTTACTTTTCTCCAAATGTAATCTATCCACTATCTTAGGATCAATAAAGTAATGAATTTCTCCTGAATCAATCAAAATAGCAACAGGTTGATTTATGATCTTACCTTCCACCTCGATCATATTGAACTGATACTCTGCTTGTCAATCATTTAAAGCTGCATAGATTCTTCCCATATCTTCGACTGTTGTATCCTCTTGGATGTTGTGCACAATATTCACTCTATCTTTTCTGTGTGGGAAATCCTTGTATAGGTGATCTTCCTTGCATCCCCAACATTGTATTGGTGGTCTTCCCCTTTTTCCAAGGGAATCTTCCTTCTTGAAATATCCCTTAGCATACTGATCTTGATGATTTCTATTAGGATCATTCCTATATAAAGGAGTTTGAATCCTTTCATCCTCTGATCAAACTTCACATTTTTCTTTTCCTTCCAAGATTTTTGCAGGGATTCTCTTCCGTGGCCTTGATCATATAGATATTTAGCCTTCCTGATGGCTTGAGTCAAGGTCCTGGGTTCATCGTACTTGATATTTTACTTATAAAAGGCTGGAAATACACTTATAAATCTTTGTATTTTCACTTTCTCATCACCAATGAACTTGACATACTTTAAAAATCCCAAGAACGTCTTCTCATATTCTGCCATAGTCATGATTCCCAAGTTGAGTTCAAATAACTCCTGCATTTTCTTGTCATAAAAATTCTCTAAGAGGTACTCCTTCTAGAAGTACTTCTTGAACTTCTTCCAAGTGATCCTACTTTCATTAACATGTTTCACTTGCTTCAGTTGGTCCCACCACATCACAACCTTCCCATGTAAATGGTAGGTGGAAATCTTGTATTCCAAGTTTGATGAATAGTTATGCAACTGAAAATATCTCCTGAGCCCAAGAAACCATGCTTCAGCGTCATCTTCCCTTTCTCTTTCACCATCGAAGGAAGGTGGCTTGAGCTTCCTCAGCTCTCCTTGCAAACTATCCACCTCTTGTTTCCTTCTTTTCTTTTTAACAGGGGACACCTCTGGACTGCTTATGGGATCATTCGATGCATCAAAATTTCTTTCTGAGTAAGGAGGTGAGTGGGGTCCACGAGCTATGCTAGCACTTATGGAATAACTAGCTCTTCCACGAGCATCTCTTCTTCATGACACTTGCCTCCTTCCTCTTGTCTTTAGTTTGATCCCTTCTTTGTTTGTCTCTGTAACTGATTTAATCTCTGCAAAACTCGAGCATTTATCTGAATTTGCTCTCTCATCAGTCTCTCGTTGTCTACTTTGTAGCTCTGCACTTCCATCTTCAATCTTCTTACCATTTCTATTAATGTTTTTTACTCTCTTTTTTCCTTGCCTCCATTGGAATCTGTCTCTGCATTACCAACTCTAGTATTTTGACCTTTGGCCTCCTTATCATGACTAGAGGCTCCCTCACCTTCTTCCATTTCCTCAATACACATCCTGAGCTGATGTGCTTAAGCCCCTTAATTATGAAAAATGTGCAAGCGGCCATTTTGTTAGAATTACGCATATGATAAACAAAATTTCCAAACCATTCTACAAGTATCTTTTTTTGTTCATGGAGATCATATCCCCATTCTCCGAAAATAACAGTGTCCTGTTATCCTTGGCTGACACAAAATTTCATCTTGCGCAGGCGCTTCCTTAAAACCACTTCCCAGGTGACCACGATTAGAAACCGTGGCTAAATCCTTTCTTAGAACTTTTTTGTCTCGAAGACAACCAATTCTTCCCTTAGCCATCCTTTCTCATCTCTCAATATGCATATGACCATGGCCATGACCCTGTGCTTAGCTACAAAAGAGCTTATCTAGAGCTTCAGGACTTTCATCCAGGACCAGATCAACGATCCTCGTCCTCTTTCACAATCAACGATTGAGGTACACTCTGGGACTCTGCGCTTCAGGAATCTAAACTTTTCTCGCTTGCCTTCTCCTAGAATGCTTTTACCCAGAGTTCATGATCTGTCGATGAGTGTCCTCCCACAAATTAGTGGTTGTGCATTGCTTCAGCTCTTCGGGCTTCAGAAGTTTCAAAATTTTCTCCGACACTTTCTCGCAAAGTTATTTCACCCAAAGTCGATGATCCTTCGATGCGTGTCTCTCATAGATCAATGGCTATGAATCGCTTCGACTCTTTAGGCTTCAAGAATTTCAAACTCTATCCCTTCACTTTCTCCCAGAGTGCCAATCCTTTGAACCGCTGCGAGATCTACTACCGTGTGTCTTCTAGGATCAACAGTTGATATGTACTCCTGCCTTCAATCCTTCGGGAGTTTTCGACCCCAGTGCAACCTGACACATCTTACCCCTCTGGAGTGTCCAGTCTCTGGACTGCATGATCTGTCGCCATGTGGTGAAATACTAGAAGCAGACACGTGGCCCAATCAGGCGGGTGACACGTGCCACATTCTAATCGACCTTTCAATACTTCAAATGTTCAAAACTCACTGACACGTGACACACATCCCATGTGTCCACATCATCCTAGGTGATGTCCACAAGCGACGTCACTTTAGAATTATGGGGTCCACATCACCTCCAGGTGATATCATCGTGCCTCACCACTTCTTCTCTTCAGGCTTCGAGACTTTAGGATTTTCCTTACTAGCACACCTCCAATTCTCCCGAACTCTGAATTCCCAAACTGGCCAATCTATCGCCATGTGTCCTCTTGGATAGGATGACTAAGATTCACTTTGGGTCTTCACCCGAAGTCCACAAATCTGCTCCACGTGTCCTCCTTAATCTAACGACTATGTTTTACTTCAGGACTCTAGAATTCAAAAATCTCGAACCACAATTTTTTTTTTGAAATGTTTTTATCCGAAGTTCGCGATCTAATGATGTGTGGCTCTCGGCAGATCAATGGCTGAGATCCTTTCAAGTCTTCGAGTTTCTAAAATATCAGTTTTAAAAACTTGTCTGGCCCGACTAGATTTTATCTGAAGCCCTGGATCTGGTGGTGTGTGTCTTTCGGTAGATTGACGACCAAGATCCTTTCGGGTCTTTGTACTTCAGAGAATTCAACCCTCAACCTTCTTTTTCCCCAAAAGTGCTCGGATTTCTTCTTGGTGTCCTCCTGGATCGGATGGATGAGATTCACTTCGGATCTCTGGGGTCCGGGAATCTCAATTCTCAACTTCTCCTGCCCGACTTTTCCCAGAGTACTTTTACCCGGACCACACGATCGGTTGACACGTGTCCTCCTACAAATCGATGGTCCTCGGCTACTTCTACTCTTTGGAGGTTCGTCACTAAAGTAATATCATGTCACATCACTACATTCCTTTCAAATTGCGTGGGCATGCATCGGTGGTGTGGAGTAACCAACTTTTCACCCCATAATTCTCCTGATGCTGACACATAACCTCTTGGTGAAACCATGTTTTGGATTGCGGCACTACCCTGGGAAATTATCTCCCGTGCAAGTTGGTTTCCCACAATGCCTCCTGTCCATTAATCTCACTCTCCAATGGGATTTGATGGCTGTGACCTTAGCCCTTGCTTCCTTTTCATCAGATGACTATTGTTCCCTATCCTCTGATCCAACAATCTCAGATTTCTCTTGATCCTACAGTGGCGATCGCTCCCAGATTCGAAGGGGGGACGGTCATGATCCTTCGAACCCCTTACCACAGGTCCTGACATTCTATCTCCTGCGTTGATTTTGCAACACCATTCCTCCGGAGATTTTCAACTTCACGGTCATAGTTTAATCTCGACCTAGAGATTCTGACCAACAGACCCAACCCATACCAGCCCAGTGTTTCAACCAAAATATCTGATACCAAACTATAACATACCCAGCCACTCACAGGACGGGGTACTCTACCTTCAAGCTCGCCCTTGGACTTCTTTCTCTTACAGATACCTTTTCAGTCATTTAAGGATGCATAAAAGAAAAGACTTTAACAACATGCACAATAGTAATCAACAAGAATGCATAGTCTAAAGATTCAATGAAGCGATAATTAAATACACAATNCAATGAAAATAACATTCAAATACATGTAAATGATATGATAACAGAGACCACTTATCTTTATATAAGGAGACACCAACTGGCTTCAAACCAAGGATGTTCCACCCAATAGTAGACACCACTTCTCCAAATATCAACAACAGTGTCACCCTTGAGCCAGGGCTATGAATCCACAACGACGGCTCCAGAGTGTATGTGGGTTCCCAAACCAGTCATCTCTCAAGCTCTCACAGGTTTCCCAACACCCACAACAATCCAAGTAACCAGCTCTCTTCTACCCAACCTGTATTTCCCAAGAGAATGGACCTTCACCCTTCTCTGCCATGTAGTCCCTTAGGCAGTCCTTCTCCTTTTATTTAGGGCCTCCAACACAACCGGTCCAGAATATCAGTGCTGGAACTCTTAGGATTCGCAGTTGTGAGAAAAATAGGGCACAGGCCAATAGATCTCAGACATGTAGGCCCCAGGTCATGGCTGGATTGAACCAACGACTATTACAACCAACTATCCTGTGGTTGATTCTTCAGTAGTTCCTTTCGCTTTTCCAAGCCAAGACACAAGTGAGGATGGATCGATGAATGGGTAATGCATGCATGGGAGTGTGTGAGGGAAAGAATGAGGTATGCAAAGGTGATGGAGCGAACGATCCAATGACCAATCCCACAATCAAACAAGGGATGGGTTTAAGTATTTTCATGGGGAATTCAAGAACCTCCTGGCCTTCCTCAAGAAGCTCACATAACTGATCCCCTTCCCTTAGGAAAAAAGATAATTAACATAGGAATAAACATTTAGCCCCTCAAGCCCCCTCTCTTGTGGAATCATAGCCCTCTATGACTCTAGTCCTTGTCCATCTAGCAACCAACAATGTGTTTATTATTAATAATGATAAGCAACATTAGATGTCTTGGGAACACTGGCCTTTTAATAATTGTTTGGGCACTCTGGCCTCTCAACATTGTAACAATACATTATTTAAAATGGGGGTTTAAAACTTGGGGTGTTACAATCGTGCTAGCGTAAACGATGTGAAAAATGGAGCTTTTGGGCTCCTGTACGGGGGTTTGTAAGTTTGAGAGGTGGGTGTATATATGGGTGTGGGGCTCACTATGCCACCTCATTTGTACTTGCAGTGTTTGAGATCTCGTACACAGTGTAAATTATTTTACAAGATTGGAGAGATCATGGGTGATTGTATTCGACCAACGAGAGATCCCAATGAGTGATTGAAACCTCCTACATTTGTTTTATAGATTTTGGGGATGGAGGTTGCACGACTGTATTTATAAGTGTGTAGGGAGTTTGCACAGGTGATTGGAATATACCTGCACATACCTGTGAGGATATAATCTAGTCTCTCGTGCACCTTGTGTAGGAGAAATTGAGACGGTCGCACACATGTTTACGCGACTGTGTCAATTATTCTCCTACAACTGATCATAATCGTTGGGTGGATAGTTTCACATTCTTACACAACTGTTAATGAAACAACTATGCAATATTGTATGACTCTTTGATGGATAGCTACGCAGCTACTGCGCAAATACATGATTCACAGTCGCACACACTTGTGTGACTATGTGTGGAACAATTGTGCATGTGTGCGCGATTGTCTGAGGTATAGCTGCGATTATGTGTAGAAGTGATTTTTTGATATTTTGAGGATTTTGGCTAATTAATCCTCTTTTGTATTAGTTGCAGGTGAGAGATGACACTTCAGTATGTCGATTCATTGGATAGAGAGGGATTG
This sequence comes from Picea mariana, assembly GCA_032191745.1. Classification (NCBI taxonomy): domain Eukaryota; kingdom Viridiplantae; phylum Streptophyta; class Pinopsida; order Pinales; family Pinaceae; genus Picea; species Picea mariana. Next base: position 3,934 of record JASDQU010321521.1, on the reverse strand, counting down.
GGAGAGGCTTCGGGATATGTGCAAGAAAATTTGTGTGTTTGCTAATGACTAGACCACATTGGTTTGTTGAAGTTTTTTTACTACACTCCCTTGAGGTCCCAAGAGGAGTTGTTGAGAATTTTTATTGGGATGCAAAGGCCCAACCTACAGGCCTTCATGGTTCATGGATAGGAGATCTATTTTTCAGCAAAGGAAGATATTTACTTCTTGATGGAGCTCCCTTTCAGGGGTGTAGAGATGGATTCTCAACCCTGTATGCTGGGGGGAGAGAGGGTGTATGATATGGTGCTATGACATGTTCAATTGAGGAGCCAATAACAGGGGGGTTGATCATGTTTTCATCCATTGACTCTTTGTTGACACATGTGGTATCTGCCATGGTGGTGTGGATCTATAGGTCATTAGGGACCCAACACATTTTAGGTGTGCACATTTGCAGTAGTGGAGAGGGTCTTGTAGAGAGATACCTTTGCATGGGAAAATGTTACACACCCATGCATGATAACACATTTGGATCGATCTGTTGTAGGGAAGTCAAGATATTTTTCCTTAGGGTCAATACTCTTCAACTTTTTCTTGTAGAGAGTAGTATTATTGTAGCCGCAAGTGATCTTAGAGTAACCACCTTCTCATGAGATATGTTTGATGTACTAGGTGCATATCCAGGCTCACCATGGGGGTGGTGAGGTGGGTCATTACTTCACTGGTGACTTTGAGAGGATTTGGATGTAGTTTCCTCATATTATTTTAGAGTTTCCATATGCTAGGATGGATTATCAATAAGATCCCAACATGGTCTCTCCTCTTGGGGAGGTGTGGGATCATCGAGGTGAGTCTAACTATATATGTTGCTGTAATTTTATGGATTTTGGTTTAATTTATATGCATAGTACTGATATATTTCTTATGCATTTGTGTTTTGCAGATGTTGGGCCAAGGGGTCATAAGGCAGATTTTTCTTATGCTAAGGCATGAGAGGCTCAGGAGGATGAGGCAAATTCCAGGAGGAAACAACATTGGGATGATCCCGGGGTGGGTCTGACATACACCATGGATGGATATGTTGTACATATTGGGTACACTAGATGGACAAGCTATGGTATAGGTTTGATCAAGTGCTACAAGGTGTACTCGAGGCACACTGGACTCATATCTAGGATGATGAGTTCCTAAAGAAATGTGTGGGGGTGAGGCCTGAGTGGTGGTATTTGCTAAATTGTGCTATTGTGGACGACATAGTTGTGACAGGACACCTACCTCCGGGAGGAGGAGTTCCCCCTGCTAGTAGGGGGGCCACTAGCAGACCCTCCTGCGAGAGATTTTTTAGAGCTAGGGGTACCATATGTGTCAGATGTTATGTATGAGAGTGGCCCAAATTTTTGTATGATTTATGTATAGGGTTGTAACCCCCCCCATTTTGGACACTTTAGTACATTTGTTTTTTTGAAATTTGGGACCGATAATTTTGTGAATGTCGAAAATGTTGTATCTTATTTTTTGTGAAACTTATTTTTTTGTGAAACATATGGAATCATATACACACACACACACATATATATATATATATATATATTTGGTGATGTTTCAGTTGTTTTTGTGTGATATTTTGTAAATTTGTGGTGTGATGGCTTGTGGTTTCTTATGTTGACCCTATGATGGATGAGATGAATTATGCTAAAATTTTGTGTTTTTGAATGTGATAAATGCCAATATAGGACTTGATTAGCCATGTGATCTACAAATTTATTTATATGTCTAGGATCATGTGTGAATGTGATGGATTCAAAATTCCATGATAACAATATAACTTGTAGGTATTTGTGAAAGAGGCATGGATCATGTACTTGGTACACATCCTTTAGTTGTAGAATGATGAGATAATAATATAAGAGGATGATAAGATGGAGAATATGAAGATGACTGGCCTTTGCGAAGAGACCAATCATGATGGCATACTTGGCTTGGTTTTTGGTTGCAAGACCTAGACATATACCACTGGAGTGGAGTAGCACATGTGTAGTAGTGTAAATGACCCAAGCTGCTGAAGCGAGATTCCAATCCCATCGATTAGGACCATTGAAATACCCGATGTCGTAAGCTGGCATATGATTCATTTGTCAAATAAAGGACAAAATATTAAAAATATGACTTGGATGGTCCGAAAAAAGATAAAAAACACTAAATACAATAAGAAAACTAAGGTAGAGTGGCTACACTAAAGGGCAAGGCATAACGAGTGGGATAGTTTGTAGGATCCTTTTGTGAGGCAATGCCAAATTATAACTGGGCCTTGCTAGAGGGAATAAAACTTACCATGGCCTAAAGTATCATGGGAGATGTTGTAGGCCAATACTAAATCAACTTCATTAAATGAGTGAAGGTTGACTTGGCGATCGAAGTCTCTTTTGGAATGTTTCTTGGACACCTCATTATTTTGCGAGGATCGTCGATCCTCATCGAGGGATTCTAGGGTAAGCAATAATTTCTCCATGGGAGTGGTGTCGGGAAACAATTTTATTGTGGTGCGTAATGTGGGGATTTCACACTCGATGGGTAGTAAAAATTTGACCCCATGAACTAGGTTGAATGATGTAAATCTAGTGGCAGTTTTGACTCTCGTGTGATAAGCCCACAATGCCGAAAAAAAGCATGTGATACCAGTTGGTTTTGTGCATGTCCATAATTCTCAGCAACATGGTTTTGAGGACTTTGTTGACTTCCTTGACTTTCCCATTAGACTGTGGGTAGTATGTGTTAGCACCAGAAGTCACCTCTAGATTGCAGCAGAGGTAAGCCGGATACCCATAAGTTTTTATGTCACATGTTGGTTATGAAAAGGATGATAAAATGAGAGAGTAAACTCAGAATAAAATTGTTTTAACTTGGAAAGCTGAGATGGAGATGCTCAGCTGAGTGAGGTCTTGGTTTAACTTAGGCTAGTAAGTTGAGCAATGTAGAGGAAAACAAGAGGGAGATCAAATCTGCTCTAGACATCCGGTCTTCCAGAAGCTTTAAGGGGGGAAAATTCTCAGATATGAGATCCTCTCAGATATGAAGAACTTCAATAAACTTAAAATGATGCAAAACTGATACAATCAAACCTGCATTACACAATCATTACAACACCCGACTGGATCATCCATGCCTAGGATTTAAGAGTCAGAGGAAAAGAGAAGAGGAGGCTAGATGCCATTAAACAAGAAATCTCAAACAATAGTTCCTAACCAGAGAACCAGAAATTTCATTAAAAGATTTACAATTTGGGAGCATAGATCTACCATCAATGCTTACAAAAATGACAAAATCCCCTCTATATACTTCAAACAATCGCCACTGCAGTCAAAGCCTTGAGTCAGTGAGCTCCCTGTCAGAATTGAATGTGCATGCATTCTTTTGTTAGACTGAGCATGCAGTCTTTGTTAGACATGATCTCAGGTCTCCCAGTCCTTTCTAGATTTCCATTTATGGGGGGAAGCCGATGTTTCAACCACCTCAACATTTGCATTAACTGATTCTCGGGATCAGGAAAGGCCCCTAGTAACCTCTGCACTTTGAGATGTGGCAGCCTCTCCTTTCGCCATATGGAACTGAGTTGGACTTTGGTAGGGATGCTAGCAGGATAACGTGGAGGAAAGCGAGGGGAGATGGCGAGATGGGTGACACAAACCGGCATGGAATGACAAGTGATTGGAGTCCAGGTGGAAAGATGCGACGACAAGATGGAGATTGGGAAAGCGTGGGTGACAGAACGCGGGCACTAAGGTGAAAAAGTGCCAGGGTGATGTGGCATGGGAGAGGATGCGGTGGTAGAGGGATGTGAGTGGTCGGGGGGAGGGGTGGGGATAACATGACCACGTGATGGAGGTGACATGGAGAACACATGTCAAGAGAAGAGAGGGAGAAAGGTGAAAAGGGGAAGGTGACATCGAGGGTG
>JASDQU010321519.1:0-13086 GCA_032191745.1 Picea mariana | reverse complement strand
TTCTTGACTTTCCCCCCCCTTCAGTGTGAGACTATGACCTAGTGAGGGTGCCCAGTCCACTGAGTCTCCTCATTACCTCTCTAAGAGGTGGGGGACATTACATTGCACATAGATTGATGGTCCGCGCACACTTTGTTGCTTTGGGATTCGACCCTTTTTTATATGCCCAATGACGAATTCCCCAGAGTGTCGATCAATCGAATAGCAACACTGACAGATAAATGACTCTTTTCTCTTCAACAACTAATGGTCTTGATCTTATACAAAATCTTGGGCTTCAGGAGTTCCAACTGCTCTACACCTTCAAACCTATAAAGTGTCAAACGTCGAATTTGGTAGAGGCAAAATCTTCCCTCCACCTGTCCATTTCAATGAAAGAATGGGATCTACTACGGAAATCCAGGCTTTGGAGGTTCCCACAGCATAATACCCCAAATATTTCAGAGTTCCAAGTCCTTGCACTACTCCTAATCGTTCACCACATGTCCTCCCCCAACGGATGACCCAGATTCTATTCGCTTCTTCGAGCCTCCATGATTTTCTTACCTCAACACAACATGTTCTCCTCGAACCCTGAACTAGATGTAACACCCCAAGGCCGAACCCCTAGTGAATTGCAATCATGTTTATAGGTTGGTGAGATGAATGATTATAAGATGAGAGACTTATGTGTTTATTAGGTCAGAGAGCCCAGATTCTAAGGCCAATGAGCCTGATTTTTGTATATGTAAATATTCACATCATTAATAAAAATTAAATCGCTACGTGTAGACCCTCCACGAAGAAAGAGTTATGGGGGACTAAGCTCCACTAGGTAGGGAAGGTGCTAAGGGTCTAGGAATAGGGGCTAAGCTAGAGGGCTTACCTCTAAAGGAATAATATTATATTATTATTTACTAGAGGCTAAGGTTTGACTTCACCATGTTGTCCTAAGTTCTTTGGCAAAGGGGACGAGTGTTAAGTGGAGCTCATGTAGATTCAAGGAGACATGTGTCAACCTAGGCACATGCATTTTTTAGGTGGGAAAGTCATCTCATTAGGGGGGTTCCCTCACCACTCTCACTATTCTCATGATTCTCATGATTCTCACCATTCTAACCATTCTGGAGAAGCTAGTGATGGTTGCCAATCTAGAATTCAGACATACTTCCCATTGATGCATGTGCCATTGTAACCTGCATATATACTTGAGTTATCCTATGTATTTCTTGTGAATCTCAGTGCACCTATATTTTTCTGAGCCCATGTTGTGTCTTATCGATTGGCTGTTGCTACCAACGAAGCTCCTTGGATGAGCATGGCTTGTTTCCATATTCTATATCCTTACATGTTTTCATTTGTTACCATCACCTATGTGTTAGCCTAATTTTGTTGTTGACATCACCCATGTCCGTTTGACATAAGATTTGAATTGAAGAAGCAGGTTTTTAGGCCTGTGAGCAACTCTCCCTAGGTGTGAGAGTTTTCTAGGGATGTGAGTTCTCCTGGAGGGATTCCCATAGCAGCTACAATACTCTAAGACTTCTGGGCGATCCTGTTCTTGAAGCCCAAGGAAAGGGAGGTGTAGTAGCCGATGGACTTGTGATAATGAAGGTCTACACTCCTAGGGTGGAACAGGCATGTGGGGAATGAGGGTTTGTGGGTTGTGGGAGTAAGTGGCTCCTGGGAGAAAATCCTTCGCATTGTTTTGTGTGACTTCCATGTTGTCCTTTCCAAGCCTAGGAATCCCTTCCCTAGTGGAGTTTAGTCCCAGCTCGGGGGTGACCCACTGTTGAGCATGATGAGCAGCGTGGTCTAAGGTTGCGAGGTTCGTGGAAGGTCTACACGTAGTTGGTAGTCCTCAATTAAAAGATAAGCCCATTTATATGTTCATTTACATGCTATGTATTTAAAAGATAAGTACCCATTTATATGTTCATTTACATGCTATGTATTTGTATATGTTTTTATATCTATGGTTTTGTATGTGATTACTACATGTATTCTTTTACTGTTATTTCTGCATTAAGATATGTGATAGCAAAACATAAATCATATGTTAAATATTGGTATGTGTTATTGATGCTTCTGCAAGAATATGTGTATGTACAGAATGTTAATGTCTGGTTAAAATTGCATTAGAAATATATCCATATATATATATGTGTATCATCAAGCATGTTAGTTTCTAAGGTAATGTTTCATAGCCTATCAGTTTAAGGTCGGGAACATTACAAAAAAGGTGTCACAGAGAAAAGATGTTTCCACCATGGCATTGCTCGGATTGTCGGGTGGCTGGGGACGTTACAAATTGGTATTAGAGCCAAGGTTTCGACACTGATCCTGGATGGGCCATGTTAGTGGTTAACGAGACAAATATTTCAGAGTGAATTGTTGTCCAAAGGGACAAAATTCAAAGTTTATAATGTCCCTCGGTGCCAAGAGAATACCTTGGTTGTATGATGAAGTCCTGGAGGTATAATGGTTTATGGAATGGAAAAAGAGAAAGAAGCTACAACAATCATTGTGTTGGTCCGTGAGGTTTGAAATTGGGTCATAGGATCGGTTCTGTTGGCCCTTGACCAAGTTTTGGAAGATCCTTGGTCAATTTTGACCTATTTTGGGACTTTGATAGCCTGTTGAAGGAGGAGCGCAAGACGAAGCAGAGATCGCGGGATCTCAACCCCTTTTTGGGTCCTTTTTGGGATTTGGGATTATGTAATGGGTGTGGGATGTCAGCCCATGGGTTTAACCATGTTTATGCCTATTTTGTAAAGTATAAATAGATGTCTAGGCAATGTAAGGAGGGGCATCTATGTGATGTTAGGCTAATATGCTAACTGCTAGATCTATTTGATTGAAGGATTGTAAGTTCTTTGTGCATACTGTGTGAGACTTGCAGAGCTAAGTGAAAGTCAGTGTAAGAGGCTATGGAAGGTTCTGTGCTTAGATCTACTCGGGGAAGGAGGATCTAGAGAGGTGCACACAAATCTCCTATCCTATGCGGAGTAAGAGTTTGAGGCTCTATGCATGTACCCTATTGAATACGCTAATAAATAAGAAACGTTGGTGGATGTATCCCCAGGGTGGGGGTGAACCACGTATATGTTGTGTTGATCTTCTTTGTTCGATGTCTTGATGGGTTTATGTCTTATTTTCTAAGTTCTTTGATATAGATAGATAGATCTATTTATACTTTGTGCTAATGATGTGTATGGATGTTATATCTGACCTATGTGAATGTGCTTAGTGCTTGAATATGCTAGATATAACCTACTTCTCTATGATAATTTCTTAGATACATCATATTTGACTGAATGATGAGATGCTTTGTTTTATCTACGAAGTGGATACTGGGCGAATATTGATGAACTGTCGGTGCTAAGTGCTCTGTTAAGTATTACAATCACAGATATGTGTCCCAGCTAAGGTTACAGACACATGACTCCTGCAACCACCCCTACCTCTACCTTGGGTGAGACTTCATCTGCTTCCCAGGTGTTTCCGAAAGGGCTAGTAGTTAGGGTTTTGTTGGTGTGTTGTTATAGCGTTGAACCCTGGGTCTACTCTGAGCCAACAAATGGTTCTATTGCTGGGACCTGAAACTGTGATTGTTGGGAACCAAGGAAGAAGAAGCTTTGTGCAAAGATCCTTCCTAAAACTGTGAAAGCTTTGTGCGTAGATCTGTCACTCTAGTGTGCAGTACTCTACCTAGTTTGTGAAGCTCTGTGATAAATAAAAGAAGTCTGATCTGAAAAAAAGAGGTAATATCTGAAAGCTTTGTTCTCTGAGAAAGGTAAAAGTGAGAATTCTTGACTAAAAGAGGTAAGATCTACAAGCTCTGTGCTCTGATAAAGGTAAGAATAGTGAAAATTTCTAGATCTGAAATCTTTGTGCTCTATAGAAGTAAGATAAGTGGAAATTTTTGTTTCTAAAGTATGGATCTAGGTATGTTTGATAGATTATGTCCTAGCTTGAAAACTAGGGCACTAATAGATGAAAGAAGGTTTGATATGCATATATCTAATAAGAATAGTGAAAGATATGTTATACCTATGCATAGAAAGAATGTATGGACTAATCAATGGATGCAGGATCCTAGAAAGAAATGTTTGCAGGTTAGCTACAATGATTCTAGCGCGTAGTATAGAAAGAGTTGAGAATCATTTAAAAGAAAGAGGATTAACCCTATGTTACATTTGCAGAAGACCGTGACATCTTGCTAAGGAATGCCTTGGAAGAAGACCTAGTTGTATTTGTTGCAAAGCTATGGACCATGAAGAATTGCATTGCCCTAGAATGATTGCTAATATTGAAGAAATGAACATGACAAAAGAAAACCCTAAGGCAGATCCAGAAATGGCGGAACCCCAGAAAGAATCAGAGAAAGTATTGCTACAGATGAAAGAAACCTCGAATGATCACCGACATGTCAGTTTATCAGTGGTATTCAAAGAAAAACAATTCCTTGAAGAAAGAATAGGAGACTTCGACATTGATTGTGTTATGGATGAGAAAACACAGGTGAATGTCATGATAGAAAGAAATTGGGAAGCCATAGGAAGGCCTGTTATGACTCCTTCATTGGGAGGACTAGGTCTATTTAAAGGAAAGATGATAAAACTATGTGGAAATCTCACCTAGATTTCTATGAATGCCAATGGAACTTCGACAGAGGAAGATTTTGAGATTATTAAATTTATTGAGAACATCTCCCCATTTACCATGTTACTAGGAAAACCTTGGATTGAAAGAGATCAGGCCAGAAAGAAAGAAGAAGGAAAACTTTTAGAGTAGAAGAAGCAAGGGTTAAAATATTTCATGACTAGAAGGATTGCACACTTGATCGAAGAACAAAAGAACAGATCGAAACTATTTAAATCTAGAGACCCGGATATCGAAGTTGCAAGAACACTAGAAGACCCACAGAAGATTGAAGTACCTGTTCTAGATAAAGAAGAAGTATCACCCTCGATTCTTAGGAAAGAATCTCAACAACGCAAAGTAACTATGACAAAACAAGATAAGAATCAGAATGGAAAAAGGCATACCGAGACGAAGCTCACTGGAAAGAAATCTATAAAACTAAGTAAGAAGAGAGATAAGATCGACAAGTTATAGAAGGTTCTAGAGGGAACTTCGCAGAAGGAAAATTTTCAAAATTGGAGCTTCGCCAATATAATAAAGTAGCGTCACATGGCACTTCTCCATGATGAAGAAATATAGCCATTGGGACCAATATAACCATTCGGTCGACCCCTCGAATGGGAAGAAAGGCATTTATGGTTCACCACTAGACCATTGAACCGCGCCATAATAGACATAACAAAGTTAATGAAGGCTTCTCGACCATTGCAAGAAATCCGTTGCCAAGTTATCTATTTATCCCATTGCGCCATGCACTGAGAAAAATTTTGCTAATCGTGAATTTGAGTCGACAAACTTGTTGATTTTACACAATGATCATTGCACTATTTCCTTCTATCCTATTGCAGTCTCTAAGTTACTCCTCAAACTCGATATTTCCAACCCCGAGCGTGTATGTTGGATGAGTTCAACATAGCAGAGAGAGTTGTCGAAGAAGTTTTGATCAATATCATGACTGAAAGAGTCATGTCGATGTCTACATGTGTACAAACATCATCAAGGATAGGACTGCAAGCCTCTCCGTCGACTACTTGCGGATCGGGGCCATCTCAACCATCAGTAGAGAAGAGAACCAAGAATAAAGTTCACCTAGAAAACACGAAGTTGGTTCCATCCATATTGCCCGATTACATCCCGCCTCTGGTTGGCGCAGTGAATCGTGATAGTGTGCTAATAGACTTCGAGTACACTATGGTCACTGCGTACCTCCCAAAGGGGATACGTGCAGTTTGAATAGAGAAGGACAAGATCACTGCGTTGAAGTTCAACAACTTCAACCTCGGATATCAAAAAATATATGTTATTCTCACCCCATAAAGTTACCTAAAAAAAAATAAAGGGAATCACTTGAAGATCATCCCTTAGCCGTGGACGATGAACCTTGCGCAGTCCACCTTGTTCAATGTTATGAAGATCCCACACTTTGGAAGACACCAAAAAGTCAACGCCTGTATCAAGTTGCTACTATCATGTTACCATGGCAGCTACTTATGGCTAGACCACCGCATTACAGTTGACCCAATGCTAATCCATGGGATCATAGGACTGAGTATGCAAGGACTCGACCCAAAGGAATTTTATCCAGGAAGAGCCGTAGATCACGCACTAGCATAGAATATCAAGGATACATATGATGATGTTGAGAAGGGAACAAGAGTATACAAGGTAGCTTCCATTCAGAGTGGCATGGTTCACCTCGCCTATCAGCTGATAGCTGGAAAGTTAGTAAGTTAGAAGTGACCTACGCAGGTCACTGGATTTGTTGTTGAGCTCGCAGGGAAGTGCGCGGAAGGCCTACAGATGAACTAGGAAAAGTACCTAGTGAACCAGTTGGAACTAGATTGTCGAGAAGAACAGGATCAGGGTTACGAATTTCATTTCAGCTGGCTCCTGGTCCTCATTGCATTTGTTTCCTGGGAGATTCCAGAAGGAGCGACCTTCCCCGACATAGAGCCATTCGAACCTCTTGCTGCAAAGTTCGCTACCCTGTGGTATTCAACTGATATGAACAAGAAGTGGTAGTCAAACGTTGTGTTTCATACATACTACCTCCAGCTAAAGAGAGCCATTGAAGCTGAGCCTCACATGACTCTGAACACCCTACAAAGGTTACGACCACTAATGAAGTTCAACGCAGATCGACACTTTATCTATATTACAGCCTGAGCAGATGAACACCAAGAACAAATCCAGTCATATTATAATCTTACTGAAGAAGACCTTGAGGAGATCACCAAGGAACGGTCCACTGACCTCCTTATCCCTACCAAACCCATAGAGATATCTGATGTCGAAAGCCTAGAAGACACTCATAGAGAATAGAATACACCCGGAACCAACAGACAGAAGAAGACTGAGGAGGTCCAAAGCTTAAGAAACACCTCAGTGAAGACCACGCCCATGTCACCTGACCGAGGGGGTGGTGACGAAGTAGAAGATGAACAGAGACCAGGAGAAGTGACACCACCCAGAGACGAGGTTGACCCTTTGAATAAGAGGAAGGTTTCCTCCCCGAAACCTTCTTCCTAAAAGAAATCGGAAGCCTCCATGACCAAGATGCAGATTGTCCTCACCTATATTGATTTTGACTTCATCATAGTCGCCTTGAATGATGATTCACTAGAGATAGCATATAAACAAGGAGTGAAGAAGGAAGAAATGTATGATAAGATTAAAGTCGAACTCTGAGGGGTATAGCAGGCCCTTCGGTCTAGTCGCATAGTCTCCACTGCACCTCTTCCATCTAGAGAACCTGAGTTAGGATATGAGCCAACCCAACTCCACCGACTAGCTGAGATAGTAAAAGCTCACCTTCGAAGAGCATAAGAGGAAATAGAACAAGCCACATAGGAATTGATGCAAGTGCAAGGAGTACTTGTAGAGCAGTGCTGAGTTGCAGAACAGGAAAAGATTTCTCTCCAAGCAAAGTTTGATGAAGAAAAAGCACAGCTACAACAACGAAAAGAATAGTTGCTTGCAAAGAAAATTGAAGTGAAAGAAATAGTCAGCAGATCACTTCTCTCTGTGACAGCTTTAGAAATAAAGGCAGAGGATTGAGTCATGCAAGAAGTAGAGTAGCTCAAAAAATTTATCCAGCAGCTACAACAACACATAGCAGACTTAGAGCTCCACGCAGTGCCCGAGAACCCACAGGATGTAAGAGATAAAAGAGAAGTGACTTCTCAAAGTGAAGTTGAGAGAATAAAATACCTTTCTATGGAATGTAAGTAACTCATTGATCGCAGTGCCCAGACCTATGATCAACTCACGGAGAATACAGAACTAAAGGCACAAGTGCACCTGAAGCCCCTGTTAGCTGTCAACAGAATGAAGTGATCCTAGGAGTAGCACACTACCCAGCAACAGATCCACACTATCCAAAGTAGATTTATGGAAGTAACTTAGAGACTCCAACCTATACAAGATAAGGCTTACCAATTGTTCATGGAGGTAGAAGGTCGAGGAGCAGAACTAGAGCAGGTTTTCACTGCAGATGAACAATGCCTGGAGGGACCGGTCAATGACATAGTCATCCAACAGTTCGTTGAATAGGAGGCCATGGCACAACACCAAATCGAATAACCTTGAGCTGTGCTCGAGTCTTTCGAAGCATAACTACCCAGATCAGAGTGACTCAGGACAAGTCACAGGTGAGTGTTGGGGGCCTGTTGGACCTTGACAAAGTTTTGGGAGATCCTTGGTCAAGTTTGACCTACTTTTGGACTTTGAAAGCCTATCCAAGGAGGAGAAAAAGATGAAGCAAAGATCGTGGTATCTAGGCCCCTTTTGGGTCCTTTTTGGGATTTGGGATTATGTAACGAGTATGGGATGTTGGCCCATGGGTTTACCCATGTTTAGGCCTATTTTGTAAAGTATAAATAGATGTCTAGGCAATGTAAGGAGGGGCATCTATGTGATGTTAGGCTAATATCCTAAGTGATAGATCTATGTGATTGAAGGATTGTAAGTGTTATGTGCATACTATGTGAGACTTGCAGAGCTAAGTGCAAATTAGTGTAAGAGGTTGTGGAAGGTTGTGTGCTTAGATCTACTCGGGGAAGGAGGATCTAGTGAGGTGCGTGCATATCTCCTATCCTATGCAGAGTAAGAGTTTGAGGCTCTATGCATGTAACCTATTGAAGATTCTAATAAAGAAGAAGAGTTGCTAGACGTAGCCCCAAGGTGTGGGTGAACCACATGTATGTTGTGTTGCTTTACTTTGTGCGATGTTTTGATGTGTTTATGTCTTATTTGCTAAGTGGTTTGATATAGATAGATAAATCTATTTATGATTTGTGCTAATGATGTATATCAATGCTATATCTGACCTATGTGAATGTGCTTAGTTCTTGAATCTTCTAGATCTAACCTACTTCTCTATGATAAGTGCTTAGATACATTAGATCTGACTGAATGATGTGATGCTCTATTTTATCTGCGAAGTGGATAGTGGGTGAATATTGATGAATTGTCGATGCTAAATGCTCTGTTAAGTATTACAATCACAAATATGTGTCTCAGCTAAGGTTGCAGACACCTGAGTCCTACAACCACCCCTACCTCTACCTCGGGTAAGACTTCATCTGCTTCGCAGGTGTTTTCGAAAGGATCGATAGTTAGGGTTTTTTTGGTGCGTTGTTGTAACGTTGAAACCTAGGTCTACCCCTGTGCCAATAGGTTCAAGAGAAGGCAGACCCTTCACAGTCATCATATCTAGAGAAGGTGCAAAAAAGTTAAACCCCTAAGTCCTTTGGACTTCGCGACTTTGACAAAGTTTATGTGTTATAAGAAAAGAGGATGAAGCCTGAAGTTCTAAAGTTCCAGAGAGGATATACACCGCAGATCTGGGGAGAAATGCTTGACCATTAGAATGGCCGAAGAAAGAACAGAACCATCATATTAATCCAAGAGAAAGAGGTAAGGCGCAACGGTGAAAAATAGATCTCAAGCGTCAGTTCTGCGGGCAAGATATTGTGACTCGTAGATCTCACAGTAGTTTGGGAGTTCAGGAGAAACAAAGTATGCTAAGGTAAAACCTTCTAAAGCCCAAAGTATTGAAATGATGTGGAATGATGACATCACCTAGGATGACGTGGAATTCCTTAGTCCTACCACATGTCAGTTAAAATGGAACTTTGACAACCTTGTTGGACCAAAACAAATCTGACACGTGGGGCAACGTGTCACCCCCTTAATTGTTGACATTTTTACCATGTGGACCCTAGAAGGTAAAGTAGATTGGAAATTCAGAGTTTGGAATATTTAGGGAATGCAAGTGTAAACTTTTCTAAAGTCCTGAAGTGATGTGGCCTGCTCACATCACCAAGGATGATGCAGACGCATGGGATGTGTGCCACATGTTAGTAACTTAAGAACTTGCATAGGATAGCCACTTTAGGGAAAATTGGGGTCGTGTGGGTTGAGAATTCCCGAAGCCTAAAGTTTTGAAGCACGGAGTAAGCGCGTGTTGGTTAAGCACTTGGTTCCAGCTGTGGTCACATGTGAGTTAAGGAATGAAGAAAAGGGGATAGCATTGAATAGTGTATTTTTGCAGAGAATAACAGGGATTAGAGATAGAATCGTGAGAATTCTTGATCGACGCAGATCCACCGAAAATGGATTCTGATATTCTTTCTATTGAATCAGATTGTTTAAGTTACTCTGGAAAATTATTAAAGACTGATAGCCTAACCAAAAATTCGGTTAACTGCACATTTTTGTAGAGTTAACAATTGACAGAGCCGAATCGAGTTGTTGCATAGTAGAGTTAAATGGAGGAGGCATAGGATGCTTACAATTCAGAGGAAGAAGTTAGAGGAATGGATGTCCATTTGGGAATTGAAGGAACAAACTCCAATGGGCATGGAGAAGAAATAGACAAAGAAGTTAACATGATGAAAATAATTAAGAATTTGCAAAAAGATGTCCAAATGCACCAGGCATATAAAAAAAGTCTTATGAGAGCCAAGGAGCAACAGGGAGACTTCAATATGAAGTTGATGTGAAGCCTGGAAATAATCAAAAAGAAATTGGATAAGAAGAGTGGCTCCATCAAATCAGAGAATCATGGGACCCCTGATGAGGAAAGAAGAGGAAGAAGTGGTAGTAGATATCACCAGCACTCCCGAAGGCATTCCAAAAAGAGGCCACATAGTAGTTTAAGTCCATCTCCTACTAGAAATCATAGGAGATATGAAGTGGATGAACTGAAGGGTGAAATGAATAAAATCAAGCCTCCTACTTTTGATGGAGAGAACAAGAAAGATGAATATGTTGAGGCTTGGTTGTTGGGCATGAGGAAATATTTCCAACTGCAGAATTTCTCTTCTCGTGCATAAGGAAGAATTTCCATCTATTAGCTAAAAGGAAATGCGTCCATATGGTGGGATCAACTTGTGCAAGTGCAGCACGTCAAAGAGAATAATGTTACATGGAGGGAATTCAAGAGGCATTTTGAAAAGAAGTGCCTAACTAAGAGTTATTATGACAAGAAAATGAAAGGATTTTTTGAGCTCAAGCTTGGAAGTATGTCCATTGATGAGTATGAAAGAATATTCTTGGATTTGTTGAAGTATGTCCCCTTCATGAAGGACAATACAATTAAGATTCAAAGGTATCTGAGTGGGCTGCCATCTTTCATCAGTTACAAGATCCAGTATGATGATCCTAAAACTATGGAATATGTAAGACAGTTGGATTATGTTGATGGAAAGTTGGTATGGACTGTTGGATTTCATTGATTTCAACCATTGGAGAGTGATATTGTAGATTTATCTCAACCCTTAGTGATTGATTTCAACCCTTGTAGAAAGTCTGGTAGTGAATTTTGGTAGCACAAAGGTTTGGGTAATGGACCCAAGGTTGTTTCATGTATAATGGTATGAGTTTTAATATATTTGAAGGTAATAATACTCTATATGGATAGTAAATGTCATTCCATTTCCAGTGGTATGTGGAATGTCACATAACTCCTCACATTTAGAGAGTTATGGCCATGAGAAGTTGGAGAACCTAGGCTTGGGTAATGGAACCAAGTTTGTTTGATGGATAATGGTATGAGGTTTGATATATTTTCAGGAAATACTATTATATATGGATATTACATGTCATTCCATTTCCATTGGTATGTGGAACGTCACATAAATCCTCACGGTTAGAGAGTTATGGCCATGTGAAGTTGGAGAACCCTCATGAGTCATCTAGAAGCCCCAAATGGTCAAAGTAGTCAAAGTGGTTTAAGATATTTTAGAAGGTAAATAATAAAGTGAAGTGATGAGTGTAGTATAAGTCAAAATGGATACAAAATAAATTATTTAAATAATAAATTTAATGGAGAAATTAGAAGTGGGTTAGCCCTAAAATAAGAAAAGTGGGTTAAGATGGTTAAAAGGTAACCCCTTGAAGAAGCTACATGAAAGTATAAATAAGAGGCAAGGCTCTCTCATTTTAATCAAACTTGAGCATATTGAATATCTACAGGTGATTGAGGTAGTAACCAAAGGATATCTAAGATGAATTTCAGAGGGAAGGTGAAGTAAAGAAGGTCGAAATTCAAGGGAGGATAAATTCTTTTGATGATCCTTTCTAAGGTATGTTATTTATAGGTCAGCTCACCATTTTCGCAATAACGTTTTTTCTAGAATGATTCAGACCATGAAATTGCAAGGCCATTGAATAAACATATCCAAGTAATTTTGGTACAAATTTTATCTTGTGGGTTTTGGATTTACAATCCGTGGAAAATAGGGTTTGTGGCTAGTCCTAAAACTAGTCTAAAACAAGTGTTTCAGGTAAAAACGTCATAACTTCTTCATAATAGATACAAATTTCATAAGACTAAATGTGTTGGTTATAGTACAATATTTAGTATTCTATGTACAATTTTCAGATCCATACAACAAATATTCCATGCGGGGCACGCTCTACAAGTTTGCTCTCTAGAATAAGTCAAAATTCAATAAGGTGTGCCATTTTTGCTATAACTCCTTTTCTGAGAGGTTCCAAGTAGCGACACCTGGAGGAATTGCATAAAACACAATGAAGAACATTGTGTACTATTTTTCAGATCTTTATTCATTACAGGTACATAGTTATGATTACTTCAATTTAGGGTTGTTGACTAATCCAAAACTAGCCATGTGAGACTAAAGTAAAGTTTGACGAAAATGC
Source organism: Picea mariana (assembly GCA_032191745.1). NCBI lineage: Eukaryota > Viridiplantae > Streptophyta > Pinopsida > Pinales > Pinaceae > Picea > Picea mariana. The sequence continues at coordinate 291 of JASDQU010321519.1, read as the reverse complement.
TAGTCTCTTGTTGTTAAAGTTAAGGAAGCTTTGAAAGTATGTAATCATTTACACTAGGTCTATTATGGAGATACAAATCAGATTTGGATGATGAAATTGATGAGTTATTTTGGTTGAGGTACATGTTGGGTACATGGTTGAGACAAGTAGTTGATGAGTTGGCACATACATGAGTTGTATAGTTGATGATGTCAGTACATATTGATGAGTCATAGTTGAGGAGTAGTTGATATATGATTGGTACATACTTGGTACATGGTTGGAGGAAATTTTCATTATTATTGTTGACAC
>JASDQU010321518.1:0-10571 GCA_032191745.1 Picea mariana | reverse complement strand
TTTTACAAAACTTAGTTGATTAGTAACCGTATTAAATTCATTTAAATGATCTACAATAGACCCACCTTCTAACATCTTCATATTAAATAATCACTTCATTAGAAATACCTTGTTGGAGGCCAAGGTTTTTTCATATAGTCTATCCAGTGCCTTCATCAAATCCTCCGTTGTTTTTTCTTTCGAAATATTTAAATCCATTGATGCTTCCAAGAACAGTGGTATCGTTCCTAGTGTATTTCTATCAAGAACCTCCCATTATTCATCCTTCATGGTCATTAACTTCTTTTATATTCCTCCCAATGGTAGGAATACATCCTTATGATATAAATAATCTTCCATTTTCATCTTCGATAGCTGATTGTTTTGGTTGTTAAATTTCTCGACCCTAAAATTTCCATCTTCCACCATTGCTCCCATTCGAACTAGGAACCCTCTTTTCCTGCAAGTTACCTTTGGCTCTAATACCATTTGTTAGAAAAATGGGGATCGTAGAGAAATAAACTAAAACAATACAATAGAAACACACAATACATAGAAGATACACAATACAATGGAGACACAAATATATGTGGTTCACCGAATGTGGGATACGTCCACCAGAGAAATTTTCAAGTCCTTCCTTTTTATTATCCAGGAACCTTCACTCATAAAATGTAAAATTGGAATAAATGATATATACAAATTATATATTATAAGAAATGGAAAACATATCTCACATTCATAAAATAGTTTTTATCACATTTATAAGAAGAGAACAAATGGCCCATATATCAGAGAACCTTAAAATAGTTCTTCATTAGAATAAAAATAAGATTTTGATGAGTCAATTTCAAATATCTTATCCTCAAATACTTAGAGTTCACGAATACATTCAAAATTAACCCTGAATTGGTTCTCTGGGATTTTCTCAAAAATGATAAAGTCTTTACAGTCTGATGAAAAAATTAAAGTGTTTTTCTAAAAGACTGGGATTGGGTCTCCCATGGACCAAAAAATAAGAGAAGAGAATGGAGTCATTGAAATCAAAGCAAGAAAAAGGCTGGACCTAGAAAGAAAATGAAAGAAAGGATCAAAAACCGGTTATGTTCTTTAGGGAAAGAATAAACATAATTGGATTATTTCAGATCTAGAAGAGAAAAATTTGAGGATAAATGTGATCTTTAGACTTACTGTGATGAATTTCTCTCTATCTTATTTTCTTGTTGATGCACCTTTTATATATTTGTTTGTTGTGGTTATGTGACCGGTATCAACTGCTTTCGTTGGACCCTCGGTAATCTTGATTATAGACATTTTTAACCATTCTTCAATATATTGTCGCAAAGGAGCAATGGTCACCTCTTGTTTGACTTTGATTTTGAACAATTCATTTTCATATTCTCTATAGCCAATTGAAATATTTTGCAATGTAGTTTCAATATCCTCATTTCTATTGGTGTATTCAACAAGTCAATTATCAATGTCATCTTCAGTATATTCAATCATACTATTGAACTTATCTGCTGATAATTTCTTTGATTTTTCCATGTTTTCTTCGAACTGTGGTCTTGTTTGAAGAATTGAGTTGGAGATTATCTTTGGATATTCTACTTCAATGGTGTTTACCACAAGATCTAATCTAGTCAACTTAGAATAAGCTTCAGTCTCTTTGGATGTTAATTCATTGAGTTCATTTGATAATTCCCTTAATACATTAATTATTTGAATCCAACATGCCTTTAGTTGCTTTAGACAAGCTTGAGAAGGTAAGTCTTCTTGTTTTCTTTCATATTCAGTCATTGTTGAGAATTAGTCCTCTTTATTTTTACTTGCAATTTATTAGACTTTTCCAATTTTCCCTGAGGACGGTTTTTATCACCTCCATCATCTAAATTATTCATTAAAGACTATTTCTATTGAGATGTTGTAGACTGAGAATTATTTTTGGATAGGGTGCTCTTTTGAGAAATAATAGGATATTGAGAATTATTTTCATTAGAAGGTTTTCCTTTCTGCTTATACTGATATATGGTACTTATGATCGTTCCAATGGAACCTTCTTTCCTTTCAATACATTCAGATTGAGGATCATGGTTATCTCCTTCTTATTCTCCAAATATAAAAGTATTAATAAGTGCATTACCGAATCCAACCAATACCACGTGATCATAGAAAATATTATTAGGGTCAAAACCCTTAATCTCTTTTGCAAATTTCATGTTATATTGATCAAATTGTGTAGCATATTCATCAATTTTAGCAGTTCCTCTTAGAAATATTTTCTCGACCTTCCAAGGTAATGGGATAAATTGCTTCTTATTTTTCTCATAGAATAAATGCAACCATGACTTGTATTGCCTTTCCTTTTCAAAGAAAAATAATTTGTCTGGAACATAGTAAGGAAGATAAATGGGTTTTTCATGAGAACAATAGATCCTTATAATATTGTTAATTTTTCCATCTCTTCTACAATCCCCTTCTTATCTAGAAAAGCTAATGCTTCATGTGACAGTATGGATGTATTTTCTCCAAAGACCAACATCTTGAAAAAATACACGAATTCATTATATACTTCATAAAAGTAGTGAGCAACCTTTTGCCTCCACAGGGATCGATACCACATTGTGATCGGGTCAATGTTACAATTTACATGTTTCCCTATGTTCAATCCTTTGAAGATGTGACAGAAAGTAAAAGAAAATATCAAATAGGAGGCCATGTATAACTTCTTAGTGTGTTTAAAATTTGACAGTTGTGAAGAAATTTCAGTAGAGATCATTTTTCCCCAATCAAAAATCGTTTGTTCATGCATTGTAAAATACAAAATATAAATATCCAACCAAGGAATGGTTTCCGTATACTATTGTCATGTAATTATGGTAAAAATACATGCTACTTCTTGGTAGGGATTTTTTAAAGAACTAACCTGAATTCTGGATATATCCTCTAGGATTGTTGAAGGATCTTCCAAGTATTCTTACAGAAGCTCTAATTTGTTGTTCTTCTCCTTGAGGAAACTTCTATATTCATCTCCTTTGAATGTAATAGTTGGCTCTTGTGATTTTAGCATATTCCTGAAAGTTGAAGGTGTTAAAGAGACATGGGATCCATTTTGTAGTAGAATTTCCCTTTGATTTTGAATAAACTTATTGACACACTAGGAGACTATGTCTTTGCAATCGAAAAATTCAAGGATGCATCCAGGTAGAGAAATACCTGATGTCCAAGTCTTATTAACATTTCTTTCTGTTAGGGGAAATGTTGTGAAATACCAGTAAGACCTTGACCATTGGAAATTGTAGTATTCTCGTGTGAACAGGTTCAGTTCATTTTCACAAAACTTCTACTTTCTCATGGACATTCTAGTGTAGTTGGAAAACTCTGCATATAATTCCTTAGAATATTGAAATATAATCTTCTTCAGTGATATGACTTAAGTTCTTTTCGATGGGGAAGTTAATAAAATTAAACGATATTACCTTGAGAAGTATGAAATCAATAACATCCATTTCACAATTCAATTAGCAGTTACTTTCCATAGGAATAGCATTAAATAGATATCGAGAAATGTGACAAAGATAAGGGATACAGAATGGCAGGGTGGCAGGGCGGCGGGCATGAAAGAAATGTGAGGATGAGTCCTTGAGTCTGGAAACCTGTGAACCTGCAATGTAAAGGATATCAAGAAAATGGTTAAGTCTTAAAAGAAGAATAAGTGAACTTGTGAGTCTAGCAACCCGTGAACCCGCCATATATCAAGAAAATGGTTAGGTCTTGGTGAAATTTGTATTCGGCAGAGAAGAAAGTTGTTTTTTGTATAATGTGGAATTCTTTGGGAAAGAAAATACACCTGTCGTGAATGAAAAAAAATTCTAAGTAAAGAGATATAAAAATAAGATAGGTATTAAGCTACATATAGATCAACATTATTCTTAAGGACCTCCTCTCTTACAAGAACCATAATGATCTTGGTCCTTCAAATTTATGGTGTGTTCAAACATAGAAATGGAATTCTAAAGAATATTTAGTATGAACATATTTATTTGTTCAATAAACTTTATTGGTCATAGGGGACAATAAGCATCATCGTGATTGTCATCATCACATGAGACATATCAAGAGTCTCTAATATAGGCATTTTTGTGGATGCTAGGAGATGTTTTATTAACATTCATTTGGCTATAATCACAAGTGATTATTTTTTTTAAATATAGTCGACATAAACATTTCATTGGTGACAAATATAAGCATTGTTATGATTGTTTGCCATAAATAAAAAATACCACCTTACCACCTAGATTGCCACCCAAATGAAGAAAAGTGCAAAAAATGAGAAATTCAAAAATGAATTGTTTTGGTGGTAATATATATAGTAATGAAGGACAAGGGTTAGTGAATTACCAATTTTAGTGGGTCCATGGGTTATAGTGGATTATCTATTTAACATCTAGTTGGTGGATGAGGGGTAGGTAGCTAGTTGTGATAGGGGACCATTGTTCCCTAATAGTCAACATTAATGAAAATAAGTGAATATGGGTTAGGGGGTTATAGGTGAGTGGGTTACTAGATCAACTATGGTGAATGATGGTCAATGACATATGACTATGGTCAGCCTTATTCAATAGGGTCAAGACTACTCATGAGTGGTGAACCATAGCCAACAATCATAAAAAAAATAGGAAATGGCCATCAAAATACTCAATGAGGGCCAAGGGTAGATAGTTTAATGGGGTCACTAGGTTAGGAAATTTACAAGTGATGGGATTATTGAGTTACACAATTAATGAATTAGTAGAATATATGTGAGCACAACATTGTTTGGAAAGAGAGAGAGGGGCCACTAGGTCAATGCAATTAATATAATGAAGCATGGTGAATATAGTTAATACATTGACATAGGTCGACTATGGTAAACAATGGTCAATGAAAGTTGATGGTGATTGATATCATCAATGATGGTCAAGGTTTAGTTACTTATGGAGTGTAGTATGTAGTGCATTATAATGGATTAGGTGGTTAGTTTCTAGTGGCTAGTTGGTGGGTAAGGGGTAGGTGGCTAGTTGTGACATGTGATCAATATTGACTAATAGTTGGAATTAGCCAACATAGGTCAATGTGTGTGAGGGGTTATGGTGAGTAGGTTACTAGATCAATCATGGTGATTGATGGCCAACCATGAATAGTCATGGTCCACTAGAATCAACATGGTCAACATTGGTCAACCATGGTCAATAATGGTCAACATTGGAAAATGATGTAGGTAAATATGGTAAATGAAGGTTAAGAGTGTTGACGATTAAAATCACAACGATGAGTTCTTCCCACAAGGGATTCCTAATCTCTATTATTTATTTATGATCATAATATTTAACTGGTAGGTGTGACCCCCTTGTAGACTAGAGGTGCAAAGATAGACACGATACGCTTATATGTTGTTGTTTTTATGATGTTTCCTACATAGTCCTATACAGTTGATGATGTATTCTTGGTTTCATTTGATATGAAAAATGGGTGGTTGATGCATTGTTGCTAAATGTTGTTGATATTCACTAGCGATACAAGGCAGTCACATGGGTATGAGCATTGTGTTGTTTACAGGTGCTATGTTATGTTATGTTGATTAATAATCCATATATGATTTATGCAAAAGATAATAAAATGGGAGCTAGCTCAAAACAAAAAAGGAAAAACTATGGATAAGTTTTAAAGCTATGGAAAAAAGATTATATATAAACCTTGTGACAAATGTGAAATGGTGGACCTAGCTACTATACTATGTGTTTTGGTTAAAGGATTATGCATTTTTTGTTAAAGAGTTATGTGGAGGCACATATGGTAATGTTAATGTATGGTGGTGACATGTTTCGAGTGGCGCACTATACAATAGATCTGGCATCCAATATTTACAATGGATATGGCATTGAATTTATGCAATGGTTATACAGTTGAATTTAATGGTTGATGGACTGGATAGTACATAAAATTGAATAGGGTCAGGTGAGGAAGTGACGTGCATTTACTGGATGTCACTCCAAACCTCCCTTGAGCCCGTCACGCTAGCATAGTTTCATTTTTCTCTGTTGGTTGTGGAAGCTCCATGATTTCAGGTTTTGGAAAGGGAAAACTCAAACCAACTTGTCATTGAAATGATTTTTCACAAGTATGGTTCTTTTCTTTCCATCCATGATGGACTCTCTGTATTATGAATCAAATGGTGGCTCAGGATTGCATGGGTTCTTTGTTTTCTTGAGTTTTAGACCAAATGTCAATACTGTGTTATCGGTTCTCTGTGATTACTGTGAAATGTTGGCATTTTTAAGAGAAGTAATGGGTGTTTTTTATTGTAAAGTCTGCGCATTGGTTATTGATTCGGTCAACTTGGATTTTTATGATGATTCTCTATGAAAAATGATAACAGTGGTGCAACGAGCTCTGAGTTTTATTGTTGTGGGGTTTTACCACCGGTTTGGGTATCAGTTGTTGTCGACCCTTTTTCCTCTCGGTCGTTGTTGTGATTCTTTATATAGGTTGCAATGAAACTGTCGACAATGGTGGGGTTCTTTTGGCCAAGCCCGAGCTATTTTTTGTTATGGATTGTTCTTTAATGTCATTATCATCAGAAGCATTCCACATACCAATCTTGTTTTTCCCAGAATGTAAATGGAAGCCTATGTATGCATTGAATGGCCACGAGTTGTGCTCTATCATTCTTTTCACAAGAGTTTTAATACTCGTTCCTCTAATCTCTATAGTAATGGCCAAATGTTATGTATGTGAGCTCATTGTCAACTGTCAATTCTATTTCAAGGGTTATTGACCTCCTCAGTGTTGCGAAGAGACACAGTCTCTCTATGTTTTGAGGATTCTTCATTTTTTAAATTAACCCTCATTTCCTCTCTGCAATAAAGTTTTAGAGGCATTTGTGTGTGCCCAGGTTGTTAAGCTCGAATTGTCTTGTTTCTTCTCAGGAATTCTCTTTATGGATTTGTCAAGATATTGAGGTTATAAGTTGAAATACTGTGGTGTTTTAAAAGAGCATGGCTCTATGTTCTTCCAATATTATATTTGTTTCCTGTGGTTGCTTCTTGGTGGTAAATTATTGAGGAGGTAAAAGATTATGAGCTCTATGTGTTTTCTAAGGTCAAGCAGACTTTTGTCATCTCTCTGCATTTAAATTCTAAAGAGCCCGACTTGGTTCTATTGAGCCTGACTTGCTTCCACTTTCCTCAGGTACCTTCTGGGCTCTGTCAAGATTTTGGTTTACCATATTAATGATTGTGGTAATTATAAAGGGAACGGGCTCTCTAATTTCAAGACCTTTATTGATCAAGTCTCTATGTTTCCTCATTGTGATTAATTTTTATGGGTTACCTACAACCCAAGAGTTTTTTGTTTGATCGAATATGGCTTCTCCACTCATTGTTGTGCTAAATCCTAGAGCGATCATGATTCTATTTGTAGCATCCCTAGCCACCAACAGGCTGGGTAATTTCACTTCTTGGATGTCTCTCTTAGCTCTGATACCATTTTATGAATTTATATGCATGCATATCTATCTAATTCCAATTAACATTTATAGATTCTTCTCATGCCACTATTCATGCGGAAATAATCATTAAAACATTCTAACAATATATGCATGCAGAGGACATATTCTGACCATACACAGATTAATGCAGAAATAACAGTAAACCTACACATACAACATAAATGATATATCCAGGCATTACTCATCAAGTTATAAAACATGTACAATTACACAACATACAATCAACAGAGATTTGGTATTTATCTTTCAATATATGACCATCAACTGCGTGCATACCTTCCATGAACCGCCCAGCCTTAGACCACACTACTCATCATCCTCAACCATGGGTTGCCCCCAAGCTGGGACTAAACTCCACCGAGCAAGGGATTCCTAGGCTTGGAAATGGCAACAGGAAAGTCGCCCAGGTCAACATGAAGGATTATCTCCTAGGGTCATCTCACACTAATAGCCTATAGCCTCTCATTCCCCACATGCCTGTCCCACCCCAGGAAGTGTGCACCTTCTCTGCTCAATAGTCCTTCGGTTGCCCCACTTCCCTTCGAAGGCTTCAGCAATAGGTCGGATAGGAATTCTCCGAGAACTATAGATGTAGTTGGGCTCACTCTAGGAAATCACTTCCCCAGCAACATCTCTCACCTGGAGAGAGTTGCTTGCAGGCCTGACAACCTGCTTCTTCAGTCCACAGGCCTGAAAACCCGCCTCTTCAAACCACAAGCCTGATAACCTTCTTCTTCACTCCAGCTTTTAAGTCAGTTCCAGTGAGGTGATGGAAACAACAAGGCTCAGTAAAGAATAGACAATGGTAGCAAGCCACACCTAGTTAAGGAACTGCACGGTATGCAACAACCAACAGTTAAGACAGAACACAGCTTAGGAAGTTACAGGGTGCATTGGAATTCATAGGAGACACACAGGATAACTCAAGTAAGACGGCAGGTTCCCAACGTGTGTGCTTGCTCAGAGGTCGATAATGGAGAACTGGTTCAATGCGTGAATTCCGTGGTAAATTCGAAAGGGTGAAATACTTCCAGAGAATCGTAAGGGTCGTGAGGAAACTTGAGACTGGTCGAGACGCAAGGATGGGGAGAAACACTAGAATGGGAAGTGAACCCCCAATGATATGGATTTCCCAGCTTTAACTGGATGCGCCCAAGTCAACACATGTCTTCCTGCAGTTGCATGAGTTCCACTTAGCACTTGTTCCCTTTCCCGGGAACTTAGGACAACACCTATCATGTCCACCTTAGCCTTTAGGAAATAATAGTAAAATAGTATTCCATTAGAGGTAAGCCCTCTAGCTTAGCCCCTAGGCCTAGACACTTAGCCCCCTCCCTTACCCTACCTAGTGGAGCTTAGTCCCCCATAACTCTTTCTCCGCGGTTGTTCTACACGCAGCAGTGTAATTTTATTGATGATATTTGTATTTACATATACAAAAATCAGGCTCATTGCCTTAAGCATCTAGGCTCTACAGCCTAATAAACATATAAGTCTTCAAATTATAAACACTTGGCTCACCAACCTATAAACATAATTACAATTCAGCAGGGGCTCGGCCTTGGGGTGTTACAATCCCCTCCCCTTATTTTTTCACTATCCTTGGTGCAACTTACTTACACAACAACAACAAGATTTCCAAAATCTTCAAAAAGATGCGGCTACTCTTCCTGCATAGCATCTTTATGCTCCCATGTTGCTTACTCAGGACCGTACCAAGTCCATTGAACTTTTACAAGCCCTATGGCTCGATTTCAGAGTTGCTTTCTTTTTCGGTCTAGTTTATGCACTGGATGCACCTGAAAAGCATTTTCCTGCTCCACCTAAATCGCATTCCAATCAATAACATGATTAGCATCAGATACATATTTCTTAAGCAATGACACATGAAATGCATTATGTATAGACATGCATGTAGGAAATGCAAGCCTATATGCTACTGGACCAATCCTCTCTAGGATTTCAAATGGCCCACAATATCGAGCTACCAACTTTGAACAATTTCCCAACTTCAGGGAGCTTATGTTGGCCTTCACTCTCAGGAATACATTAACCCCTACTTTAAATTCCCTATGATTTTTGTTCTTATCAGCATAACGTTTTTTCCTGTCTTGGGCAGCCTTTATATTCTGCTTAATCTTCAGCATTTTTTCTTCCATTTCCTTGAGCAACTCTGGCCCAACCACTGCCCTATCAGTTGGATTGTCCCAGCTTACTGGGGTGTTGCACTTTATACCATAAAGTGCTTCAAATGGGCTCATCTTCAGTGATGCTTGATACCCATTGTTGTAGGAAAATTCCACCAAGTGTAAATAATCCTCCCATTTATATGGTTTGTCCATCACATACATCCTTAGCATGTCCTCTATCATTTGGTTCACCCTTTCTGTTTTCCCATATGACTCAGGATGATATGTTGTGTTGAAGTTTAGATTTGTTCTAAACCCTTTGAATAACCCCTTCCAGAACTTTGATGTAAACTTTGGGTCTCTGTTAGACACAATTGTCTTGGGTACGCCATGCAAGTGTGCTACTTCCTTCATATAAATATCAGCAACATTAGTTTCCTTATGAGTAGTCTTCACGGGAACAAAATGGGTAGCTTTAGTAAGCTTGTCGACCACTACCAAGGTTGCATCATGTTTCTTGTTCGTTCTGGGAAATCTCGTAATGAAATCCACTGTTATAACTTCCCATTTCCACTCACGAATGGGTAATGGTTGCAGTAAACCAGCCAGGTGTATATGCTCAACCTTTACCTTTTGAAATTCCAAACATTTGGCAATAAAATCCGCAATCTCCCTCTTCATGCCTGGCCATTAATATTGGCTTTTGACTGCTGAAATAGTTTTATGATATCCTAGGTATCCTGCATAAGGTACTTTGTGCATTTATTTTAAAATCGCACTCCTCAATTCAGAAGAGTTGGGTACATAAACTTTGTTTCTGTACAGGAGGATTCCATCAATTCCCAATTCATAATTCTCAACCTTCTGTTGCATTTTACCTTGTTGCAATTTTGTTACCAATTCCATGTACTGCA
>JASDQU010321517.1:0-10420 GCA_032191745.1 Picea mariana | reverse complement strand
AAAAATATATGATCATTAATTTAAAATTAATAATCTATATGATTTATGTATGAGGACAACATTAAATGATTAAAATATGATTTAAAACTACCTGGAAGCCTTGATTGTTTTAATGGAAGTCCATTATTGTCGACCAAAAATGTGCACGAAAGGGTCCTCGTGCTTGTCACGTGTCTAGCTCTAGGAAATGCATGCATCTCAACCACATCACTATGATCCTCATCTCTGCCACCCTCTCTAGGCTCTAATTGAGGTGTGGATGCATCTCCGTGCATGTCATGGCTCCTATCTGCATGAGGCGTGGAATATGGAGAATCAAATAGTGGTCTAGAAACTGTATGACTTCCCACATCAGGACTCTATAGTGTCTCTATAGTGCCACTACTACCAACCCTGGGCTAAACAAGCTCCAAATATTCCTTTATAATTTTTTAATTTTTTTCGTGAGATAATGTAAAAATTAAAGAACAATGTATCATAATTGAACATATGAGTGCATTAAACAAAAAATAAAATAAATTATGGTTATTACCTTATATGTGTTAAGTTGTGACATAAGGAGCTTGATCCTTTCTTTGACATCCAGAGTTTGTTCTAGACGATCTAATAGGCGAAATAGTTCCTTGTTATCTTTAATGATCTTTTTTTTTAATGAGAGCATCGGATCAACGCAAGAATAAAATACCTCCTCATCAGCGGAATCATGATCCACATGGTCTGCTGACTACATATAATTTCAGCAAAAACAATGTTATTTCAATAAAATTATATAAGAAAATAATAAAAACAACGTAAAATGAAAGTGGAAATTGATAATCATTTACATGTTCTATGGCTGACCCTTTTCCACGATCATCCTGCCACATTATAATATAATTAGAACCCCCAAATATTTAAAAAATTGTTAATGATAACAAAAAACCAATGTTAGCCATAATATTTACAACAATGTTAAAGATAATAAAAAAATATAATGCAATAAGTGGAGGTTTCTTAAAGAGGTGTTTCATAAGAACTTGCACACTATTAGTCAATGTGTCTATTCGATTCAAATGGTAATCCACTAATAACTCTTCCCTAGGAGCTATCTTTTTTATTGCGCACAAGACTACTTAATTCTCTTCACGTCCCTCAAATATGCAATTCGGTTAATTGTTTGTTGTCCCGGGTCATGTGATGTTTATAAACCTTGGGATATTTTCGGAAGCTTTAGGCCTTCCATCAATATAAATAGTCGCTCCCTTATTTTTATCCTTTTTTATTATTTGTATATAATTTGCGGCAAGTGCATATCTCTGCATACTTCACATGTACCAGACCAGTTGCATCCAATAGTTATAATTGTAACATGGTCTGACATAGTCCATGAATTCAGTTACTATATTCTATTTTACAATTATTCCATCCATGTAAAATAGCCCCAAGCCATGCAGGGAGGATGGTGCAATGCGATATGTCCTATTGTTTACAACAAAGTCAGCATCTATAGGAGGTAGTTCCTTAGGTACCCATTGCTTCACCACATGCTTATACCTGAGTGGAACATCTATGTCTCCTAAGCTCTCATCATCATAAGAGCATGATCCTCCTTCGGCAAGAAAAAAGTTCATGCATCTACAAAATTTTATTCTAATTTTTTCACCTCTTGTCCTTATTTTCTTATCATATCCACTAGATGCAGTTGCATTTCCGGCCTCCATTTGTCCTAATCTTTCCTCACTCAACAAAGAAATATCTTACAGGTACCTATTTGGTTGTACCTTCAGTTGCATGTGCACGTGTTGTTAGTTAGTAGTCCATCATCATGTTCACAGCTCTAAATAAAAAAATTATATCAGATCCATAAGAATGGAGCAGATTTGTCATTTCAAATATTTCCAATGCAAGAACTTTCTTAGAAACATGGTACCTAGACTTAGGCCTAATGCATAATATTTCAGGTTTGGATGCCTTAGTGGGCTTGGGGTTCCATGGCTTAAGTTTGTTAGACACTTGACACTTGCTAGAATCATATTGCATCATATTTTTGCCTGCATGAGGAATGCAACCATATCCACTCTCATGTTTATCCATGGTAAGATGCATCAAGTCCAAAAAGGTACGAGTCTATGATAGTTGGATATGATGTGGACTAATGATTAAATGTCTAACGAGATCTATCCCAGGAATCCTTAAACATGGTTGGATCATTAAACACAAGGTCCAATTAAATTCCACCACATGGAAATGCTACATAAACATGAATGAACTTGGAAGGACTAGTGGATATGATGTGGACTAATGATTAAATGTCTAATGAGATCTGTCTCGGGAATCCTTATAGAATCCATGTCTTGTGTTCTAACACCTCCCATATAAGAAGAGCCATGTCGTGTGTTCTAACACCTCTCATATAGGAAGAACTATGCATATTTGATATGGATAGAGGAGAAAAGTATTGAGGGAGTTAATTTTCCTAGAGACATTGATTAGTGATCAAGAAGATGAAACATAGATGCATGCCCTCCAAGCCAAAGATTTTTATAAGAGACTGTTTTGATCACATCTCAAGGAAGTTTCCAATACCATTTCCACCTAAGTGAGTGATTGACCACAAGATTAAACCTATTCCAAGAGTTGTGCCACCCACTAGTGCACCATATAGTCTCTCTGGGTCAAAGAAGAAGCAGTTAAAGTGATAACCAAAGGAATTTATAAACAAGAGTTACATTTGGATTTCATGTTTACAGTATGGAATATCATCTCTCTTCCAACTAAAATTGGATGTAACACTCCCATTGTGCATGCAACACTTTGAGAGTGAGGAAACACTATCTAGAACCTCTGATAGTAGATGCATTTGAAAATATGGATAAGGGAAATGTATTAATCAAAATTGACCTTTGCTAAGGATACTATTATTTTTGTATCACAAAAGGTGATGGAGAAAATGAATTTTGTATCTAGGTATGGAATATTTGAATTTCTAGTCATGTTCTATGGGTTGTGTACTGCCCCAACCATCTCTTATAGAATAATGATTAATATCCTTAGGGATTTCTTGAAAGTTTTGTTGTAATTTATTTGGATGATATTGTGGTGTACAACCAAAACATGGAAGAACACCATGAGGCTTACTTGAGACAAGGGTTTGAGGTTCTTCACAAAAACTAGTTGTTTTTGAAACAATGCAAGTGTGTGTTTGACCAAGTGGAGATTCCATTGTCAGGGAATTCGATTTTCATGACACAATCATGATCGATCCTAAAAATTTCAAGGCACTTGAATATTGGGACAAGACAACTATTATTCATTAGTTTCAGCCATTCTTGAGTTGGTTAATTACTACATGAAGTTAATTCTTTTCATCTTAGTAATTTAACATATTAAAAATGGTGGTTATTGGTTGATATCTTATTGGATCCTCTTCCTTTGGATCCCTGTCCAATGCTTATGGATAAACCAACCCCTAGAACTAGGAAGCTTTCCTTTCTAGTATCCAAAATATACCCCCAAATTATCCTAGTAATGTGAAAATAATTAGGGAATATTTTAACATGACAAAAAGCCTCAAGAAAAAAAAAAAAAATTTCCAGGCTAGATGGAATTTGCACTAGAATTTTAGACAAGATTGAAGAGATTCAATTAATGAATTCCACCCATTGTAATGGAAACTGTACTTGGAATAGAAAGAGAGGAGGAATCCATCATATGGTAGAAAAATAAATTAATTTCTTATGGTAGAAACATTTATGAAAACAATTATAGAATGAGAGTCCCTCATCCTACCAAGTGCATGCTTGTACCATTGGCCAATTCTCCTCCATTTCTTACCTAGGAAATGATCCAAGAGAACTCATTTTTGCTTAAAAAAAAGTGGCTAATTTATCCTGGTTGTAGAGAAATCATAAATAATTGGTGGAATCATGCTAAATTTTTGGTGGGCTCATATATGTAACATTTAAAAAAAAAGAGATAGAAGTATGCATGCTCGAAATACAAGAGAAAATCATGGCCATGCAAATGACTTAATCCTTACAACAAATATAAAGAGACCTCAACAACTATTTTGACCTATAGAAAAGGAAGGAGGAGATTCACTTGTGTCATAATTCATGTATCTACTAATTGAATAATGGAGATAAAAAATGCATATCCTTCCATAAGACAACTATGAACTATAAAAACACTAGAAAAATTGTGAACTTGCAAATTCCTAGTGGGAAGAGATATATGACTGGAAGAATGTCGAAGAAAAACTCACTTCTTCAAAAATATCCTCTTTGATCCATCCATTGAGAGGTAGGAAATCAAAAATAACATCACAATGAAAATTCTAAATCTAATCTCTAATTAGAAAAACAACTCCCTCATCCAACCTATCACCGTGATAGAATTTGACCAAGTGGTGAAAGAAATTGCACTCGGGAAATCCTGATGCCCATATGGTTGCCTTGCAAATTTATTTCATGAATTATGGGATGTCATTGGGATGTTGAACACTCCACATCCTCTAGTAACATATTGAAAGCACTCAATTCCACTTTCCTTTCCCTCATTCCCAAGGAAAATGTTGATAACACTCTTGATAAATTTCACCCAATTCCCTTATGTAATGTATCCTACAAAGTCATCTCAAAAGTTGAAACCAATTATATTAAGCCTCTTCTTGAGAAAATTATCTCCAAAGATAAAGGAGGCTATGTGGGTAGAGGACAAGTATTGGACATTGTCATTGCTACCCATGAGTTGATAAACTCTATGAGGAAATGAATACACCTAGTAATGATGATCAAGAGACATGTCCAAGGCCTTTCTATGACTCTACTGGAAATTCTTCCAAAACATGCTCACATACTTTGGATTATGTAACTTATGGATCCACTAGATTATGAATATGATAAAATCAACCTTTTGTTGCATTCTTATCAATGGATCCCCATTGAACCCCTTGTCAACAAGCTAAGGAATCAAGTAAGGACATTCCCTCTCAACCTTCTTTTTTGTTTTAATGGTTGAAGGCCTATGGTGAAAACTTTCCAAAGCCAAAGATTCTAGGAATATAAAAGATTGTTCTTACTCTCCCCTATATGAAAGTATTTTTCCCCTCAAATTACTTAACGATACAATGCTTGCAAGAATAACAACCATTTATGGATCCAAATCCTTTCAACATTCCCTAAACACTAGGGATGGGTCACATACTATGGTTATGGGAGGAATTGGTGGAGTTATTCCATAAATTAATATTATTGAGTTAGTGGACCATGATCAAGGCCTTGAATCATAACATAAACCCACTCAAGTGTAACTTTGGTGTACAATTGAGATATGGATGTGATTGAGATTTTTTGCATAGTAATGATGACCCTCAAGGACTTGACCATAGTCAGGGGAGTAAAATAAGGGAATTATGCCATAAATGGATCTCCAAGTCCAACTAGCCATGAAAATGATATCAAACCACAACACAAGTACTTTACAGGTGATATTTGTCCTCCATGTGGAAGATGGGTACCATTATGAAGTCTTATGTGATAAGGATTGGTTTTAAGGAATTGACCATGGTCAAGGAAGGAAAAAAATTCTCTTGTTCCCTAGATGAAGCCTTATGAGGGATCAAGGTCCATAAAGGATGCAATAAACCACATAACACATTATGTATAAGTTGCAATATAGTACCAACATGGTTGCAGATAGTTGCATTTAGTTTCATAAAGTTGAAATTGCCACACCTATTCTTCATATAGTTTCATATAGTTGCAAGGCAGCATAAGTTGCATATAGTTGCATAAGTTGCATTGTTGCATAAGTTGCGTAAAGTTTCATAAATTTGCATGAATTTGCATAAGTTCCATAAAGTTGTTGAAGTTGCATAAGTTGCATGTTGCATAGTTGCATATAGTTGCATATGAAATTGTTGCAATATAGTTGCATAAGTTGCAATATAGTTGCATAAGTTGCATATAGTTGCATAAGTTGCAATATAGTACCAACATAGTTGCATATAGTTGCATTTAGTTGCATAAAGTTGAAATTGACACACCTATCCATAATATAGTTGCATATAGTTGCAAGGCAACATAAGTTGCATATAGTTGCATTGTTGCATAAGTTGCATTGTTGCATAACTTGATCAAAGTTGCATAAAGTTGCGTAAAGTTGCATAAGTTCCATAAAGTTGTTGAAGTTGCATAAGTTGCATGTTGCATAGTTGCATATATTTAAATGCACCCTTATAATATTTGGACGAGGCAACGCATACCTTGAGTGAGATATGGATTACTATAAACCTTATAAGACATTACACACTTGTTCTAGGACATTTGTAACAATGGAAGAATACAATGATAAGTTTCAAGTCTTGAAGTCAAAGTCAAAACTATTAATAGATCTATTGCACATGAGCTAAGTTTGAATTTGAGGTTAAAAATTTGTTTTGAGGGAAGAATGTTTGACCTTGAATCTTTAGACAACCATTACTATAGATAGAAGAGCAAGATACTTGGCTCTAGTAAAAAGTATTATGCATATGATAAGGAGGCTAAGGAAGAGGGAAAGTGTGAAATGTCTAAACTAAAAAACCCTAGCCTCTAGCCTATCCAAAAACCTAATTTCTCAACCTCAAACCTTTGTCTAAATGTTATAAACCTTGGTTAATTAACATGTTTCCAACCCTCAATTTTTTCCGTCACTAAGATCTATGTGATTCATAGCTTGAATCTAACTTAACTAAGGTAACTATCCTTGAACAACTAGACAATAAATTTGAGCCAATCTCTAACTTATCTATGGTAACTCTCCTTGAACAACTAAACAATAAATTTGGGCCAATGAACAATCTCCTCCACCATTAGAAATTGAGAAACCCTCAATATCTCTTGTTCCAATGATTGGGCTAGGTAGTCTTCATGCCTTCAAGTTTTATGCCCACACCAAAAAAAAGGCCCCTTGTTTGACTTGATCTTCACAATACTATGATCATTTTTTATAAGAAACATATTAAGCAACCAACCTTTCATTTTGATACATCTAAATGATTCCCATCAACATCCTATGCCATACACATTTAATATGAACTTTGAGCACAAAAGTTTACCTTCATTCTCTGCAAATTCGTGTGCCCTCCTCTGTAAATCCATCTGCCCTAGCCTCCTCTTGCATGCCCTCCACCTGTGCACCTCTCCCTCCTTCTCCTCCTTCCACTCTCTGTGCAAATGATGTGCCCTAGCCTCCTCTAGGTGCTCCAAATTTGTGGGTTGACTATGGTGTCTAAATCCGTGGGACTGTGGTGTCCAAATCTGTGGGACTGTGGTGAGTGCAAGCGCGCGCGACTGTAGTGCAGGCTTCGATTTGAATTGAGTTTTGTTTTGTTAATTTGTATGTTGTTTTATTTTAGTTTTGTTTTATTTTCATTATATATATATATATATATATTATATATATTATATATAATATATATAATATATAATATATATATATATATATTTTTGTTTGTTAATTTGTGCGGGACCTGTTGGCTATGCGATTAACCTGTGTCTTGAGAAACTGCTACTCAGGGGCATCTAAGCCGTCAAAATCACATGGGGATTGCACCTGGCCTGAGCCACACCAACCCTTAACATGGTTGGATTTTTTGTCCCCGTAGGTTTCGAACCAATGACTTTAACATCATGGAGTGGCTTAACAACACACTCCGTCACCAACTGTCCTACACCTCAGGGACAATATATTATATATAATATATATATTATATAATATATATAATATATATTATATATTATATATATAATATATATTATTACATATTATATATATAATAATATGCAATATATTGGAAAATTTTCGTGGAATTTTCATTTAATTAATAGGTTATAGGAGTCATATGGTTATATCTCCTTCGATAAAATGGCTATATGGTTAGGGATCCTAGGGGTTAAACGATTAAACATAGTTTTATTTATTATACAAGTTGTGGGTTATAAGTCACGAGGATTACTAATGTTAAGGGTTTTATGTGTTACAGGTTATGGGGGTCAATGGTTGTAAGTGTTCATGGTTAATTGTCATAGTGGTTGCTCATTATAGAGGTTATGAGTTATATAAGCAATGGGATATAAGTGTTATAAGTTAGTGGTTGCAAATTGATTGATATTTTTGGTAGGTAATGGGTGATAACTAATAGGGGTTAAGGATTGGAATGGTTAATATTATAGAGGTTATGTGCCATTGGGATTACAAGTCTAGTTGGGTTATTGATGAAGGGTAATAGGGTAAACTTTAAGGGGTTTGTATAAGGATTAGAAATATTTTGTTATATGTTAGAGTGTCCAGTTTTAAGGATTGTAAGAACTATGAGTTAAGGGTTATAAGGATTAGGTTTGAAAAGGATTAGGCATTATGAGTTATAGGGGTTAGTGCGGGAGGAGGATTTTGATTCCCTCGACAATATGGAAGTTCCATCAAACCCTATGATGGAGTTTGAAATAAATGATAAGAAACCACTTGATGTTACTTTTCCTACCCAAATTTCTAATTTTGTGCCTGAGAGACAGAGGATGGGGGTATAGAGAGATATATATTATAGAATAAAAAATGTCTCGTGTGCATTATGTCATTTACCCTGCCTCTTTTTTTGTCCCATTATTTTTTTTCCTTGCAAGCATCCCTAAGGTCATAGGACAAAAAATGAGTAATGACACCTTTGAAATGGTATAACCCTACATTTTTGTCTATTTTCTTTCAAATCTTCTTTCTCCTTTTCCTCATCCAAATTTCCTAGAGGTGTGGGATGTAGTGGGAGATGGATGTGTGTAGTTTCATTTGTTATGGATGTGTGTACCTTATTTAAAAACAATGTGAACAAATGAGATATTTAGAGGCATTTAGAAACGGGAATTTTTTCTTTTTTTACAGTCCAAACCACCAAGATCATCATACCAAACCTAAATATGAAGCAACCAAGTTAGAAAACATGTTAGTGGGTAGAAATTATCCCATTGAAAAAAATGGATTTCAAATAACGCATGTGCTCCATTTTTAACACAAAAATATCTTACTAATTTTTTCATAATGTTTCACCTCAACATCTGTTTTTTGAATTCTTTAGCTTTTTGGAAAGGCCTTGAAGAGATCTACAATTTTTATTTCATGACATTTTCATGTTCCTACATAAATAATTTCTTATTCTCAAAAGTATAGAAAATGAATTTTTGGGTTATGATTGATGGCTCGAATGACCACATAGTCCCTCTAACAAGGATATATGGCCTCGAATGATAAAGTGGGTACTCTTAGGAATATTTTCACATGAGGGATGGACCTAGGGAATTGAGCTCTGAATGAATCTTATAGGGCCCATGGACAATGCAAAAGGATTCAAATCACCAAAGAGCCGTCTAAAAGGGATTTTTGGCCTCCATGTGGAATATGGTTTCTATTATAATGCCTTGGAAAAGAGGGATGGGTCTTAACTCTTTTCCAATAGGTGGGGAAGGAAAACAAATCCATTAATCCCTACATGAAGATTCTAGGGATCAAGGACCATGAATAAGTTCAAAACCACAAAAGTGCTCTGTATAGAAGATAAATCTCCTTAGAGTGGGATATAGGCATCGATATGATTTTTTGTGCACTAGGGATCGGTCTCATACTATGGTTATGGGAGTAATTGGTGGAGTTATTCCATAAATTAATATTATTGATTTAATGGACCATGATCAAGGCCTTGAATCATAACATAAATCCAATCAAGTGTAACTTTGGTGTACAATTGAGATATGGATGCAATTGAGATTTTTTGCATGGTAAGGATGGCCCTTAAGGACTTGACCATAGTCAAGGGAGTAAAATAAGGGAATTATGCCATAAATGGATCTCCAGGTCCAACTAGCCATGAAAATGATCTCAAACCACAACAAAAGTATTTTAGAGGTGTTATTTAGCCTCCATGTGGAAGATGGGTACCATTATGAAGTCTTATGTGCTAAGGATTGGTTTTAAGGCATTGACCATGGTTTTTAGGGTTGACAAGGATTAGGAATTATGAGTTATAGGGGTTAGTGTGGGAGGAGGATTTTGATTCCCTCGAAAATATGGAAGTTCCATCAAACCATATGATGGAGTTTGGAATAAATGATAAGCAACCACTCGATGTTACTTTTCCTACCCAAATTTCTAATTTTGTGCCTGAGAGACAGAGGACGGGGGTGTAGAGAGATATATATTATAGAATAAAAAATGTCTCATGTGCATTATGTCATTTACACATTTTTTGAATATGACATGCCCACACACACACATGCAAAGAATATAACACATACCCAACATTGAACTGCAACATGGGCCCTCTAATAATTATATTTTGCATACAAGTTGGATATGAGTGCCATTATGATTTTTTGTGTAATACAGATGGTTATGAAGGTATCAACCATGATTG
>JASDQU010321516.1:0-12979 GCA_032191745.1 Picea mariana | reverse complement strand
TCGATACTACATCTTGGGATGCTTCTTCCATCTGAGTTGCATATAATTGACAGCCTTTCTGGTAACATTTCTTCAGCTGCATGGCTGAGATTTCCCTCACAGCCACAGCTCTGGGAATTCCTTAGACTGTTACCTAATTTCCCTCTTCGTTCAGGCATGTAACCCTCTTGTTACGACAATCCAGAAGGGCATGGTGCTGGTCCAACCAGTCCATCCCAATTAAGCAATCATATGAGCCTAAAGGCAAAATGTTCAATTCAACCTTAGTGCTCATACCTTTCATGTCCACTGAACAGGACTTAACCAATTTAGTGACCTTCCTCTTGGTCCCTGTGGCCAACTGCACTAACCAAGACTTCTCATGTTTGCTCCTCATTAGATGCAAACTTTCCACCACTCTAGGATCTACATAATTATGGCTAGCCCCTGAATCAATTAAAATAACAAGGGGCCGGTTGTTGATCATACCTTCCACTTCAATCATGTGTGATTGAAATTATTCTTGCTTGTTGTCCAGGGCTACGTAGATCCTCGACATTCTGCTGCCCATATCCTCCACTATTTCATCTTGCTGAACAATATGTATAGTTCTCTCCTTACCATTTTTATGGGGACAATCTCTGTACTTGTGGTTTCCTTGACAGCCCCAACACTGAATGGGTGTCAGTCTCTATCTTTGTGCTCCCTCTTTAGTCCTTCTCGGCTCTCTAAATGATGGATGTCTCTGACGACTGTTTCTGAAAAAGGAAGGCTTGTCTCCCTTCTGCCTCTGTTCTTTCTTAAACCTCTTCTGGTCATCCCAAGCCTTCCAAAAGGTAGGCTTTTCTCTTTGTTGTTCGTATAAGCATTTCACTTTTCTGATGGTCTCTTCCATGGTCTTAGGATCATCATATTGAATCTTGTCACTCATGGAAGGTGGCAGTCCACTCAGATACCTCTGAATTTTAATATCTTTGTCCTTGATGAATGGAACATACTTCAGTAGTTCCAGAAAATTCCGTTCATACTCATCAATGGTCATACTGCCCAACTTGAGTTCAAAGAACTCCTTCCTCTTTCTGTCATAGTATATTTTAGTCAGGTATTTCTTCTCGAAATACCTCTTAAACTCCTTCCATGTGACCTCTTTCTCTTTGATGTGATGCACATGTACAAACTGATCCCACCACATGGATGTTTTTCCTTTCAGTTGGTACATTGCAATTCTTCCTTCTGCATAGGCAGAATAATTCTGCAGTTGGAAGTATTTCTTCATTCCAAGCAACCAGGTCTCGGAATCTTCCTCCTTCCTATGTTCTCCATCGAATGTTGGATTCTTAATCTTGTCCATCTCTCCTTTCAATTCCTCCCTTCCAAATTTTCGATGTTTTCTGTTAGGGGATGGGCTTGAACTACTATGTGTCTTTCTGTCAGAATGTCTTTGGGAGAGACTAAGATGTCGGCTACCACTCCTTGACCTACTTCTTCTCCCATGGGTTCTGCGACTATCCATCGTACTTGAGTCTCTTCCCTTCTCAAGTTTCTTCTCTATTCTTTCCAGGCTCTTCAAAAATTTTAAGTTTAGTGCACCCTGTTGATCCCTGACTTTCATAAGCTTTCGGCTATTAGCTCGGCGAGCCTTGGGCTCTCCTTACAATCCTTCAATTATTTTTATTATGTGTTCTTCCTTATCCTTCTCCTTTCCATGCCCATTGGAGTTTGATCCTTCGATTCCCAGGTTAACATCCTTTCCTTCATGTTCGTCTTCTATTTCGGGGGTAATCTACACCTTTCCCCACTCCATACTTGGCGTTAGTTAACTGGAGTACTGACCTCCGTTGAGATCTGCACACACACTGTGAAATTTAAATTCAAAGTTTGTCAGGCCATCAAAACTTCACAAACAATCCACAACATTTATGACTAATACGAACAAGAACAAAAGACATTTCCATTCCAATGGGTTTTCTGAGCTCTCATTCGGCTTTGCAATTTTCGTGTTTTCGAAGCTTTCATTTTCGGCACTTCGGGTTTTTGTACCTCG
The DNA here is from genome assembly GCA_032191745.1 of Picea mariana. NCBI lineage: Eukaryota > Viridiplantae > Streptophyta > Pinopsida > Pinales > Pinaceae > Picea > Picea mariana. Next base: position 10,956 of record JASDQU010321516.1, on the reverse strand, counting down.
AGACTTCGGGTTTCGGGGTTTCGGAGTCTCGGTACTGGAGAACACCCATTTAACTCTCCTTTCCAACCCCTGACTTCCGAAATTATGTTTTACCTTATTCTTTGGGTCTACAGCACAGCTGCCACCCTTTACCAAAGTGGTGTGTGGCACGTTTCAGAGGATCCTCGTCACATTCGATGACCTCATTAGGGTCCCACTGCTCTCGCTTCTCTTTTCGACCCTCTTACACGTGGTACATCTCCATGTGTCCACATCCATTCCTAGAAAAATCCAACGGTCAGATCTTTCTCACATCAGACAGTCGTTAAAGACCCAGAGATTCCCCAAAGGAATCTCATCCGTTCATTGGGACTTAGCCACATGCTAACTTCTCGACAGTATGGTCAGGATTTATCACGAAGAGAGTCGGAGTTCTTGTCAATGGAACTCTCAAATCCCCGATTTTCCGAAACAGGTAATCTCTCAACACGTGGTCATCTTAAATCGGACGACCCACGACTGCTCCGGGGTTTTCACCATAGAAATTCCCGATCCTTTTGGGGTTTTGGGCTTCAAAATTTCGATGCGCTCTAACTCTCGTTAGCCCTCCAGGCTAGACTTGTGGTTCGCACGATCTCCCCTTATATGACCACAATCATACCTCCTATCGGGGTTTCGGACTTTCCAATGCCGAAACATATATGTCCTCAGGATTCGGGAAACGTCGAACCCCAATATGTCGATGGGCTCCCGATCTCACCCACGTGTCCCAACTGATGGATGGCTCAGATTGTTCCTGGGACTTTTACCATGAAAATTCCCAACCTCCTTCGTGACTCCCGATATCGCAATTCCCGATTTCCAGAAATGGGAAATCTCACGACAAGTGTCCTCCGTTTTTCGGATGATCTAGATCTATTTTGAAGCTTTCTCCCCTAGTCTTTGAGGTTTAATCTTCGAACATCTCCCAACAGATCCTACGGCTGACGGGTTTTCTGGCCTAGATCTGACGGCTCAGACGGTTCCTAACCAATTCGGAATTTTGCATATCGCGATTTCCATATTCCTGTGTATTTCAGAAGGAATTTTAATTCCTACACACATTTTTCCAGATCCGACGGTCACGAGGTCTCTCCTTCCATCCCGAACAGATCCTAAGGTTCTAACACCATTGGTGTAGAGACCTATCTCCCTGTGGCCATAGACCACACCAGCTGCGGTTTTACTCACCACTATACTTCCTGAGCTCGTAATCACGGTCAAGAAACTACTTGACACTCCGGAACAAACCAAGGTCTGAAATTGGTCCTTCAGACCCAATTTCCCTTCGCATTCTTGGTCCAAAGACCGCTCCACTGGCCCATCTAGGCTCAGTGTCGAAACCTTCGTTCTAATACCAATTTGTAACACCCCTTTCACTTAGCTACCCAAGGTTACTATAACACTATTTGATAGATAACCCAACAAATCTATAGCGCACCTTGGCTACTGTGTGATAGCAACAATGACCAAAACAGTCCCCACGCAAACTCATAAATTAACTATAATACCCACGCAAACTCAAAAAATAACTGTAATACCCATGCCACAAATAATAACCCTCACACCTCCATTACTCAACAAATAGTTCATAATTCTAACTACAATGATAATAACTACACACTTACAGGCAATTTTGATAAAAAAACACAGCAATGATAGCTACAATAGTCCTGATCATAGTCGTTGTAACCTTCCCATTGAATTTAATGATAACACCTGGCGTAGAAGTAATATTGAACCCAGCTCTGTTGTTATCATTAATCCCCTCACCTCCATTATACAAAAAACGATTCCTGATATCACAAATATTAGGAATAATAATATTAACAATGTGCGTATAATGAATAATGTAAACAACCACAACGGTGAAAGCCATTGTAATAACGAACCAAATAGTAATGATAACAAAAATATTGAAGTAATTAGTCTACCCAACACCGACACGATTTGCAATAATATCGTGAACCCAAATCTCGTCCTTAGTATCTCCAATAACAATAGTAAACAAGTTAAAAACATTGAAAGTAATACTAACCAAGTCAAAACCAATGTACCCAAAAATTTAGTTATCAACTTGTCAACCCATCCCATCGATGAATACACTACTAGGTTACTAGAAAAAGGTCTTAACTTTGCCATTGCCCATCGCAAAATTCCTATTGAGGATATCTTATGCAGCATTGAAACTATTATTAAAAACCTCTAAGATAATGTTAAAGAAGAAATCAGACAAGACTGCTCAGTAATTCTCCGTAGAGTAAAACCTCCAAAGAGAAATATCACTAAAGAAGAATTTTTGGCTCTAAAATCCCTAAACAATAACAAGAATTTAGTAGTTCTAAAAGCAGACAAAGGTGGGGTTGTTGTCATTATGAATAAGGATAACTACATTGAAAAAATGTTGGATCACCTCAATAACAGTGGAAGTTATAAGAAACTTAATAAAAACCCCCTAAATAAGATTGCAAGGGAAGTCTCCAATGCCATTAAATTAAGCAACATAAAAGATGATGATAAAAAGAAATTGCTTGTTAGCTGTCCTTCCACCCCTGGGATATATGGACTTCCTAAAATTCATAAGGAAGGGGCCCCTCTTAGACCTATCGTCAACACAATAGGCAGCCCTACTTATCAAATTGCAAAATATTTGGCTCATAAACTCAAACCCTTAGTAGGAAACACTAGCTCCTTTGTTAAAGATTCCTCTTTCTTTGTAAACAAGATCAAAAACATTAAATTGGACACGGATGACACCCTTGTAAGCTTTGATGTTGTTTCTCTCTTCACTAAAATTCCTATTGATGGAGCAATGAAGGTCATGAAGAACATCACTGACCTAGGTACTGCTAACTTAGTTGAGCTTTGTTTGAAATCCACTTTCTTTAGTTTCCAAGGCGACGTTTATGAACAAACCTGTGGGGTTGCTATGGGATCCCCACTCTCTCCCATCATAGCCAATTTATTCATGGAAGATTTGGAAAACAATGCCCTTATCTCCTCACCCTTCAAACCTAAATACTGGAATAGGTTTTTTTATGATACCTTTGTCATTTGGCCCCATGGTTGTGACAAATTATATGAATTTGTTACTCACCTTAATAAACAATCCGATCACATCAAATTCACTATGGAGCTTGAAAATAATGGTAGTCTTCCTTTTCTAGATGTCAGGGTCACAAAAAGACCTAATGGATCCTTATCCCACCAAGTTTATAGGAAGAAAACTCACACCGAACAATACCTTCATGCCAATTCCCATCATCACCCCTCCCAAAAACTAGGTGTTCTCAACACCTTAGCCACTAGAGCCTTCAAAATTTCTGATGATGAACACCTTGAGGAAGAGAAAAATCACCTCCTCAATATTTTTAAAGATAATGGCTATAAAAAACATCAGGTGATGAAATCTTTTTAAAATGCCACTAAAACACCTAGGAATAAAGAACAAACAAATAATGATGTGTCCAAGGTTTTCTTACCCTACATACAAGGGACAACAGACAAGCTTGCTAGGATTTTAAAGAAGAAAAGCATTGGGGCAACTTTCAAACCCTTAAACACTATTAAGAATTCCCTTAGGTCAATCAAAGACTATGTTGATCCCATCGAGCAAAAAGGTGTCTATATGATCCCATGTTCGTGTGGTAAACAATACATAGGAGAAACAGGTCGTTCCTTTAGAATTAGGATTCAAGAACATGCCGCTGACATCAAACACAATCGCACTCGTCCCTCAGCTCTCGCAGAACATTCAAACAAAACTAAACATCATATTTGTATTGAAGATGCCAAAATTCTTGACAAGATAGATCACTATCACAATAGGAAATTTAGAGAAGCAATTGAAATTGAAAAACAACCAAACAATCTAAACAGAGATGATGGATGGAAAATTAGTCAAAATTGGATCCAAACACTAACCAATATGAATAATTTATAATTTTTCTAGGTTTCATTTTTTTCATTTTAATAAGTCGGCTCTTAATAAATAGTTAATAAACAAACAAATAAATAATTAATAAACAAACAAATAATTTTCTTAAGTTTTATAATTCCTGATTTCATAAGTCGGCTCTTCATAACAACTTTTCAAGTATTTATTTACACTTGTTATATCTTTTTTCCTTCATATCTCATAGTATTTTTCCTGATGATGGACCACACTGGTTTGGTCCGAAACGTTGAATATCAAAAACCTATGCGATGAATTCGGAAGAACTTTCTGATCAAAACAATGGTCGCAAAAGTCTTAGAACAGAAATACTGACCCTGTACGAACAGAATACAGCTGATAAAACCCGACAATTTGAGCGAATGCGTTTGCAATTAATGAGAAGGAAATTTGATCTAACGTTTTTGAAAAGATGTAGGGATGCCGATGTTACACCTATTTTTAGCATAATCAATCATAGACTTCGCAATAAGAAAAACGATTGTGTTTTTCACAAGGCCAACATTTCATTACTTCGGAATGAAATTCAGAAAGCAAGGTTTAAATTAGACAATTTGTCACATAAACTTCTTGTTCTTCACACTACTCTGGCAAATATTATCTAACCATCTCTTTGGGCATGAATAGATGCCTACCCCTCCCTAAAAGTCGCGAAATTTGAAGAAATCATTGTAAATAAACAACGCAACAAATTCACCCGTCTAGAAAACACGCAGAAACATGCACATATGAACATAATGCACAGATTGCCTCCTCACCCTGAACAAATCAGACATCCTATGCATACGCTCCACAATCCCAATTGTTATTCGCCTTCACAACTACAAAACATTAAAAATACTTCTATCAACATAATAAACACTGCACAAAAGAACAGCTTAAATAATATTATAAATAGACTGATGATATATAATAACAACATTAATCTTCAAGACAAAGAAAAAACATCCTTCATAAATCACCAAAACAGTAACCACGCTAACCTAGAAAATAGTAATAATAACATTAAAGAAAACAATATTGAAAATAATAATAACTATAATCCCCAAAAATCCCCAAGCAATGATAACACTAACTACAATGATTACACACGTATAAACAATACTGATCACAAAGGAAACATTTATGGTGCACACTCAGGCAATTTTGATAACAATCGCCGCAGTGATAGCAACAATCACCAAAACAGTCCCCACGCAAACTCAGAAATTAATTGTAATACACACGCAAACTCAGAAAATATTTGTAATACCCCCGCCACAAATAATAACCCTCACACCTCCATTACTCAACAAATAATTCATAATTCTAACTACAATGATAATAACTACACACTTACAGGCAATTTTGATAAAAAACACAGCAATGATAGCTACAATAGTCCTGATCACAGCCGTTGTAACCTTCCCATTGAATTTAATGATAACACCTAGCATAGAAGTAATATTGAACCCAACTCCGTTGTTAGCATTAATCCCCCCACCTCCATTATACAAAAAACGATTCCTGATATCACAAATATTAGGAATAATAATATTAACAATGCGCGTATAATGAATAGTGTAAACAACCACAGTGGTGAAAGCCATTGTAATAACGAACCAAATAGTAATGATAACAAAAATATTGAAGTAATTAGTCTACCCAACACCGACACGATTTGCAATAATATCGTGAACCCAAATCTTGTCCTTAGTATCTCCAATAATGATAGTAAACAAGTTAAAAACATTGAAAGTAAGACTAACCAAGTCAAAACCATTGTACCCAAAAATTTAGTTATCAACTTGTCAACCCATCCCATCTATGAATACACTACTAGGTTACTAGAAAAAGGTCTTAACTTTTCCATTGCCCCTCGCAAAATTCCTATTGAGGATATCTTATGCAGCATTGAAAATAGTATTAAAAACCTCTCAGATAATGTTAAAGAAGAAATCAGACAAGACTGCTCAGTAATTCTTCGTAGAGTAAAACCTCCAAAGAGCAATATCACTAAAGAAGAATTTTTGGCTCTAAAATCCCTAAACAATAACAAGATTTTAGTAGTTCTAAAAGTAGACAAAGGTGGGGCAGTTGTCATTATGAATAAGGATAACTACATTGAAAAAATGTTGGATCACCTCAATAACACTGGAAGTTATAAGAAACTTAATAAAACCCCCCTAAATAAGATTGCAAGGGAAGTCTCCAATGCCATTAAATTAAGCAACATAAAAGATGATGATAAAAAGAAATTGCTTGTTAGTTGCCCTTCCACCCCTAGGATATATGGACTTCCTAAAATTCATAAGGAAGGGGCCCCTCTTAGACCTATCGTCAACACAATAGGCAGCCCTACTTATCAACTTGCAAAATATTTGGCTCATAAACTCAAACCCTTAGTTGGAAACACTAGTTCCTTTGTTAAATATTCCTCTTTTTTTGTAAACAAGATCAAAAACATTAAATTGGACAAGGATGACACCCTCATAAGCTTTGATGTTGTTTCTCTCTTCACTAAAATTCCCATTGACGGAGCTATGAAGGTCATCAAGAACATCACTGACCTAGGTACTGCTAACTTAGTTGAGCTTTGTTTGAAATCCACTTTCTTTAGTTTCCAAGGCGACGTTTATGAACAAACCTGTGGGGTTGCTATGGGATCCCACCTCTCTCGCATCATAGCCAATTTATTCATGGAAGATTTCGAAAACAATGCCCTTATCTCCTCACCCTTCAAACCTAAATACTGGAATAGGTTTGTTGATGATGCCTTTGTCATTTGGCCCCATGGTTGTGACAAATTATATGAATTTGTTACTCACCTTAATAAACAATCCAATCACATCAAATTCACTATGGAGCTTGAAAATAATGGTAGTCTTCCTTCTCTAGATGTCAGGGTCACAAAAAGACCTGATGGATCCTTATCACACCAAGTTTATAGGAAGAAAACTCACACCGAACAATAGCTTCATGCCAATTCCCATCATCACCCCTCCCAAAAACTAGGTGTTCTCAACACCTTAGCCACTAGAGCCTTCAGAATTTATGATGATGAACACCTTGAGGAAGAGAAAAATCACCTCCTCAATGTTTTTAAAGATAATGGCTATAAAAAACATCAGGTGATGAAAGCTTTTCAAAATGCCACTAAAACACCTAGGAATAAAGAACAAACAAATAATGATGTGTCCAAGGTTTACTTACCCTACATACAAGAGACAACAGACAAACTTGCTAGGATTTTAAAGAAGAAAAGCATTGGGGCAACTTTCAAACCCTTAAACACTATTAGGAATTCCCTTAGGTCAGTCAAAAACTATGTTGATCCCATCGAGCAAAAATGTGTCTATATGATCACGTGCTCATGTGGTGAACAATACATAGGAGAAATAGGTCGTTCCTTTAGAATTAAGATTCAAGAACATGTCATTGACATCAAACACAATCGTACTTGTCCCTCAACTCTCGCAGAACATTCAGACAAAACTAAACATCACATTTGTATTGAAGACGCCAAAATTATGTCCAAGATAGATCATTATCACAATAGGAAATTCAGAGAAGCAATCGAAATTGAAAAACAACCAAACAATCTAAACAGAAATGATGGATGGAAAATTAGTCAAAATTGGATCCCAACACTAACCAATATGAATAATTTATAATTTTTTGTATGTTTTATTTTTTTTCATTTTAATAAGTCGGCTCTTAATAAATAATTAATAAACAAACAAATAAATAATTAATAAACAAAAAAAAATTCTTAAATTTTACAATTCCTGATTTCATAAGTCGGCTCTTCATAACAACTTTTCAAGTATTTATTTACACTTGTTATATCTTTTTTCCTTCATATCTCATAATATTTTTCCTGATGATGGACCACACTGGTTTGGTCTGAAACGTCGAATTTCAAAAACATATGCGATGAATCCAAAAGAACTTTCTGATCAAAACAATGGTCGCAAAAGTCTTAGAACAGAAATACTGACCCTGTACGGACAGGATACAACTGATAAAATCCGACAATTTGAGTGGATGCGTTTGCAAGTAATGAGAAGAAAATCTGATCTAACTTTTTTGAAAATTTGTAGGGACGTTGATGTTATGCCTATTTTTACCATAATCAATGATAGACTTCGCAATAAGAAAAACGACTGTATTTTTCACAAGGCCATCATTTCATTACTCCGGAATGAAATTTAGAAAGCAAGGTTTAAATTAGACAATTTGTCACGTAAACTTCTCGTTCTTCACACTACTCTAGCAAATATTACCCAACCATCTCTTTGGGCACGAATAGATGCCTGTTCCTCCCTAAAAGCCGCGAAATTTGAAGAAATCATTGTAAACAAACAACGCAGCAAATTCACTCGTCTAGAAAACACGCAGAAACATATACGTATGAACAGAATGCACAGATTGCCTCCTCACCCTGAACAAATCGGAAACTCTATGCATACGCTCCACGATCCCAATTGTTATTCGCCTTCACAACTACAAAACATTAAAAATCCTTCTATCAACATAATAAACACTGCACAAAAGAACATCTTAAATAATATTATAAATAGACTGATGATATATAATAACAACATTAATCTTCAAGCCAAAGAAAACACATCCTTCATAAATCACCAAAACAGTGACCACGCTAACCTAAAAAATAGTAATAATAACATTAAAGAAAACAATATTGAAAATAGTAATAACTATAATCCCGAGAAATCCCCAAGCAATGATAACACTAAGTATAATGATTACACACGTGTAAACAATATTGATCACAAACGAAACATTTATGGTGTGCGTTCAAGCAATTTTGGTAACAATCGCCGCAGTGATAGCAACAATGACCAAAACAGTCCCCACGCAAACTTAGAAATTAACTGTAATACCCACGCAAACTCAGAAAATAACTGTAATACCCACGCCACAAATAATAACCCTCACACCTCCATTACTCAACAAATAATTCAGAATTCTAACTACAATGATAATAACTACACACTTATAGGAAATTTTGATAAAAAACGCAGCAATGATAGCTACAACAATCTTGATCACAACCGTTGTAGCCTTCCCATTGAATTTAATGATAACACCTAGCGTAGAAGTAATATTGAACCCAACATCGTTGTTAGCATTAATCCCCTCATCTCCATTATACAAAAAATGATTCCTGATATCACAAATATTAGGAATAATAATATTAACAACTCATGTATAATGAATAATGTAAACAACCACAGCGGCGAAAGCCATTGTAATAACAAACCAAATAGTAATGATAACAAAAATATTGAAGTAATTAGTCTACCCAACACCGACACGATTTGCAATAATAYCGTGAACCCAAATCTCKTCCTTAGTATCTCCAATAACRATAGTAAACAAGTTAAAAACATTGAAAGTAAGACTAACCARGTCAAAACCATTGTACCCAAAAATTTAGTTATCAACTTKTCAACCCATCCCATCGATGRATAYACTACTAGGTTACTAGAAAAAGGTCTTAACTTTGCCATTGCCCCTCGCAAAAWTCCTATTGAGGATATCTTATGCAKYATTGAAAATAGTATTAAAAACCTCTCAGATAATGTTAAAGAAGAAATCARACAAGAYTGCTYAGTAATTCTCYGTAGAGTAAAACCTCCAAAGAGCAATATCACTAAAGAAGAATTTTTGGCTCTAAAATCCCTAAACAATAACAAGAATTTAGTAGTTCTAAAAGTAGACAAAGGTGGGGTTGTTTTCGTGATGAATAAGGATAACTACATTGAAAAAATGTTGGATCATCTCAACAAGAGTGGAAGTTATAAGAAACTTAATAAAATACCCCTAAATAAGATTGCAAGGGAAGTCTCCAATGCCATTAAATTAAGCAACATAAAAGATGATGAGAAAAAGAAATTGCTTGTTAGCTTCCCTTCCACCCCTAGGATATATGGACTTCCTAAAATTCATAAGGAAGGGGCCCCTCTTAGACCTATCGTCAACACAATAGGCAGCCCTACTTATCAACTTGCAAAATATTTGGCTCATAAACTCAAACCCTTAGTCGGCAACACTAGCTCCTTTGTTAAAGATTCCTCTTTCTTTGTAAACAAGATCAAAAACATTAAATTGGACAAGGATGACACCCTCATAAGCTTTGATGTTTTTTCTCTCTTCACTAAAATTCCCATTGACAGAGCAATGAAGGTCATCAAGAACATCACTGACCTAGGTACTACTAACTTAGTTGAGCTTTGTTTGAAATCCACTTTCTTTAGTTTCCAAGGCGACGTTTATGAACAAACCTGTGGGGTTGCTATGGGATCCCCCCTTTCTCTCATCATAGCCAATTTATTCATGGAAGATTTGGAAAACAATGCCCTTATCTCCTCACCCTTCAAACCTAAATACTAGAATAGGTTTGTTGATGATACCTTTGTCATTTGGCCCCATGGTTGTGACAAATTATATGAATTTGTTACTCATCTTAATAAACAATCCGATCATGAATTTTGGCACTACAACAGTCTTGAACCTATCGATCTCTCGCTAGGGTTTTGATCAACGAACTAGGTTTCTGCAGATCTCTCGCGCTGCGAGGGTCCAGCAATGGCCCCAACGAGGCACTCACCACCCAAAGGAGGAGGGCCGGCTAGCGGCTCTTACAGTCAAGCTACAGTAGGAGGCAAGGATGTTGAGAGGTCTAAGCAGCCGGCTTTTGAGCCGCCGCCAGACCTATATTCGAAAATTTTGGAAGAAGGCACGTTCAAGGACCGAGAAATGGAGATCGACTCTGAGAAAGGATCTTCTTCCCCCACACCGACAGCTCCATGGTTGCCTGGTAAGTGTATTCCACAAGCACCACAAGCCCCAAAATATGTCCACCACGCATAGAAGAGAAAAAACAATTCATGAGAGATTATGCCCTGGTGGGGAAGTTCTTAGGGCTTTGGCCCTCAGAACGAGATTTGATCCGATGGATCCAATACTGGTGGAAG